>PVLA01007765.1:0-99660 GCA_004027455.1 Hydrochoerus hydrochaeris
AACAATACAGAATTTCAAAAAAAATAAACAGTAAGAAATCACTATTTGATACATTACATATTGTCTTCTTGGATATAGTTGTTCAAGTTACAAAATTAAAGCATACAAAGTGGACATTCAAACAGTGAGGCTGCAAACAGTTCTGTTCACCAATCCAACAAAAACTTAGTAACATGGTTATCAATCCTACACACTTAAGCATACATACAGTTATCTCTTTTAGAGCACTTTCTTTTCCTCCTCTTGCTTTTTTTAAAAAATTTTTTTCATTTAAAGAAAAAATTTTGAAACAGAAAGAGGGTAGAAACAATACAAAATATCAAAAACAAAACAAAACAGAAAAAAAAACCAAAAATAGTAACCAGTAAAAAAATCACTAGTTGATAATTACATACTTTCCTCTTAGATGCTGTTGTTCAAGTTACAAAAGTAAGGTCCACAAAGTGGACATCCAAATAATCTGTCATTTTAGAAGTTTTATAAAACCCAAGAGAAATGGGCTGGAAAGGAATTGAGGAAAGCACTCCCATTTTTGGTGGGGGCAAGATAGGTCTCTTTAGGAGTTTTTCTGGAACAGGTAGGCCTTCCATATCAGTTTTGATTTTACATTGAGTAGCCCAAAGATACTGTCATCTATACTTTGGACAGATAGTTATTTTTGTTGAAGGGACAGTTAGTGGCTGTGCTGCCCTACAGATGCAGAAGTACAATTTTTGGCAAAATGTTCCTTCCCCCTGAAATGAAAACAAGTAGCTTTTTAAAAATCTCCCTTCTTTAGGCTGTGAACTGATGACCTAAGTGATTATAATTTGTTTCTGACTATTGGGGATTCCAAGTTTAGTAACACAGTAGATATGCTGAAAACCCTTCATTTACTCACCCACCTGTATGGCTTCTTTTAGCATGAATTGCAAGGAAGATGGAGAAAGCAGCTCTACTCCCTTCTGGGTGAAAGTTTTAACCTGAGTTGAAAAGTTTCTCTGAGTTCAAAAGATACAGATAGCTGTTTGTGACTCTATTAAAAATATCATGTGTTGTAAAAAAGAATTTGCAGTGAAGCTCTCTTGCGGAGAAGAGTTATCCTCCATCTTTCCTTATCTAATCAAGCAAAGTTACAAAGCTTATTACACTTTATTGGAGTTTATGTTACTCTGCCATCTTTTCCTTGCTTGGGACTTGATTTTAAAATATTGCTCCAAGCCAATTTCCTTGTGGCCATCCCACACCCACAATCAAGACACTTCATAATAAAAATCCACGAAAGAAGAGTAAGTACTGGAATCAAGCATACTACAAAAAGTTGTTAGATTATTCTGGTGCAACAGAGAAACAAAAGTACAAAATGAACAGGTTTATTGAGTTGACGTGGAAAGGAGCACACGACCCATGATGGCTGGGCTGTCTCCTTCCTCTTTTTTTTTTAATTTAAAGAAAAAAGAAAGAAAAAACAGAAAAAAGGGTAGAGGTAATACATAATTTCAAAGAAAATATTAACACTAAGAAATTACTAGTTGATAAGCTACATATTGTCCTCTTAGAAATAGTTGTTCAAGTAACAAAATCAAAGAATAAAAAGTGGACAGATACTCAAACATTCACAGTGCAAACCATTCTGTTCAATGATCTAATGAAAACTTAGTAATATGGTTATCTATCTTACACACTTAAACATACAAATAGTTATATCATTCAGAGCACTTTCCCTCCCTTTAACTTTCACAATATCTATTATACATTTTGGCTCTTATTACTCTTTCAGTTTTTATTATTTTTTTTACACTAGAGAGACAATGTGATATTTACAAATGTGGGCCTTATTTATTTCACTTATGAGGATAATCTCAAGTTGCCTCCATTACACACCCTCTTTTCCTAGAATTAAGGTCCCTCTCTATTTTTCCTTTATGCTTTCTTTTCCCTTTTAGGTGTATGGAGAGCTCTCTCTCCCAAGAAGTTGGACTATTTTTTTCCAGTGATACTCAGGGAAGGATTTGTCTTACACAAAGAGTGTGCAATTAAAAATACTGTAATGCAGTCGCAAATGGAAATTACTCTCAGTGGCCACTTTCTTTTTGACATTTCAAGCATCAAGAATTTAGAATTCCTAAATTTGCACATAAACTATGATAGTGCCATAGATTTTCTTAATGATTAACATAAATATCAAAAACAAATATTTGATGTGTAATGAACATGGAATCAATCTACATAGATGGTCAAAGAAATATTTTATAAAGTTGGTATGTATGCCAGTCAGTTTATTACCTCAGGATATTATAATATTTATGTCAAGCACTGGAAATACAGCTTTGTGATAAAATGCTTTCCCTATGTGCAAACAACGGGTTCAATTCTCTCTCTCTCTCTCTCTCTCTGTATCTCATATAAGGATCCGAAAAGTGCATCTCATACTGAATATTAAATGGTTCCATTTCAATTAAAAAGATGTTTTGCCTTTGGTTGATGGATAGATTAATGAAGTTTACAAAACATTTTATGCTATTTTAACCATATTTTCCTGTGAAGAATACAGCTGTCTACCATATTATGTCAAGGTGAGAGTGTCAACATTGAGTCATCTTCAGAGTATAAAAGTTAAAATAGCAGTAATGAGAACAGTGATAATGGTGGCTTTAATTTCTCAGGTTTCGGAGCTCTGCTGACTTTGGTCTGGAAAAGGGAAGAGCCCTGTACCCAGGGTTGCCTTATCATCTTCTTTTCAATCACAGCAGCCCAGGTTCATCTGCAGGTATATGTAAGTCTTTCTGTCAAATGCTTCTATTTAAAATATTTTAAAACATTGACTAATAGTCTGATTATGAATATTAATTATATGGTCATCATCATTAGTTTATCATTGTATTGTTAATTACTATTTGAAAGGATGAGGAAAAAATACTTGCAACTTCTGTAGTGCAGACTACACCTCATAAAATTAAAAGCATGATGTTTTTCTCTAGTGGTTTTCTTGCTATCTTGATTTTAAAAATTATTTTTGAGATATTGATTAAATTGGCTTCCTTTACTGAATTTATTGTTTAATGTGATACCACACTGCTTAAGAATCTCCACAGAGACTGGTTTTACCAAGTTTTCTTTAACATTGCATATTTCAATAATCCAACTGATCAATTTTTGTAGACATTTTAAAAGTCAGTTAATAGAACTGAATGATTTTTTGCTTTGATAGATGAATGTCAATAAAACACTCAAACCAGTAGCAAGTACAGGCAAAGAAGGCCAGTTTCAGTATAAGTTTAGTTTTTTCCCTGTCAAATAGAAAACTCTTATTTTATAGTGATCTTGTGTGTATTTAATGAAGATAATGTAAACGTTCCTCTCTGAAATCTAAAATGGGACATTATACAGACCCTTTTTCCAAGTAAAAGATAATAATGGATATAATGACTGTTACAGGTTAAAAACTGGTGGTCAACTTAATGCCAGCTGGATTACATCAGCATGGCACTGAGCGTACATGTCCCACCTGAGGAAAGTTACCAGCATAAATAGAGACATGGAGAAGGAGAAGCTAGGCATTGAGGTGTTTAGGCATTGTGGATTCTCCTATGTGTTGCTTTTTGAGCCATTAGGTTCTCCTGGAGGAGCTCTGGTCCTCACATCCAGCATTGCTTCCTGGCTCCAGAGGGGAAGACGTGTACTGCTTGGTCTCCAGGATGAACTCGTCACACTGGCTTCCTGGCATGTGCTCGACTGTGCTTATCATTGGAGGAGCTAGGGGCCTCCGTGTTGCTGAGGATGGCTGTGGTGCTTTTCAAGACAGCCCTGGTTTTTATTGTGAGTGTGAATTCTCGGCTCCAGTGTAGAACCCTCAACCTACCAGCATAGCTCCTTCACCCTGCTGGCATAGACTTTCTGGTTTCCAAGGCTGACCTTTGGGTCTTCCCAGCATGGATCCATAAAAAAACTGGTGTGACTCCTCCTTGTTGTCTCTGGACCTCCAGTTGGACTCGTGGGAGGCATTGTTATGAGCTCTGGGGTCTTCATCTGGAATCATGTAGGACATTGCTGTGGGATTCAAGCCCTTGGCTAAATATTCTATGTCTTTAGATTCTAATTGTTCTCTGCTTAACCCCTGACTACAACAATGACCTAGTTTATAAAAAAATGACCAGTGATAGTCTTTACTTGAAGCAAGGGTACACACCTGTGGTCAAATGATAAGCACAAATATATTTTCTTTATTTCACTCACTCTTAAATAATTTCTATCTATGCTTTTGTGATATCAGTTAACTGACACTTATAGGTTTTAAAATGTCAGTTCTAAACAAACTTTGATAATTTCCTAACAGATTCACATGTAAACTAAGAATGACAAACCACCTAAGACAGAAATTCCTGTCTTATCTCTCTCATATTTTGGAGCAAGGTGATTGGGAATCCTGAACTTCTGAGGGATTAATAAAGTCACAAAGATGTTTTAGGGTGTGTAACTTAAATTGTTTTCTAACAATCATTGGCAGATGAACTGTATTGAGTTGTTAAAAAAAACACAAAAACTTAAGACCAGAGATAGACAGACAGTGGACACAGTGATACTACAATTAAACTTTCTTTTTTATTGGAACCCCAAATTTATTCTCAATGTTGATGGCAGAGGAAGGGAAAGTAAATAGTCCTTGCAAATAAGGAAGCAGAAAATTATAGAGCTGATTTGCTACTTTAGGAAGACTCTTGAAATTAATTTAAATCTAGAAAGTCATGGAAAAAGCATCAAGATGCCGAATATAAACTAAACTATACTATCATTTTTTAAAATTTTTATTTAAAGAAAAAAAGCATGTAAAGGGTAGAGATAATACAGAATTTCAGAAAAAGATAACCAATAAGAAATCACTAGTTGATAAATTACATATTGTCCTCTTAGAAATAGTTGTTCAAGCTACAAAATTAAAGCATACAAAGTAGATAGTCAAACAGCGAGAGTGTAAACAGCTACGCATACATGAGTCTCTACATGTATTTCTATTCTTTCTGAATTAGAGGGAAAAATAAAACTTAGTAAGACAAAACAAAACAAATTCCTATAAAAACATGAAACCAAAATGTCATATAAAACCACAGTACAAGGTGATCTACAATGATTGCTGTGTTGTTTCTTATTATCTTCAATAGAATTGCCTATATCATCAGGCGTAAATTAATATAGCAGTATAATTGAATATAGCAGTACATAACAATATTAGTAAAAATAAAACATTGTAGACAGTATATGTAAAACTTCAAAGGCAGGTAATAATCAAACCAGAGTGGATATTCTAGTGAATCTTGTCATCTTAAGAGCAGTTGCCTATACTCTCAGACTTGATACTATCAATCATAACAGCTTTGAATAAAATCTATCAATACAAAACAGTGATCCAACAAACCAGATTCAATTGCAATCAGTCATGGTAAAACAGTGTAGGTTTTACAGAGCTTTAGATCGATTTAATAGGAAATTAAGGATGATTACTGTACTATATCCTGTTATTTTTGGGATTACTAGATTTCAAATCTAGTACAGGTAGAATGACTGGAACAGAATATAATACATCTAAGCAGAATAGTGTGAGTAATGTGGGTTTTAAATCCTGGTGCACTATTAACAATATAGTGCATCAAGGCCATCTATGTTAGAGATTCTAGTTATCTTTCTCTGCCTAATTTCTGCTATGCTATTTTTCTGCCTGTTTGTCTACTCTTTTCCTTCATTCTACTGCCTGCCCCACTCATTGAGGCCTTTCTGCCACTGTCCCTAAAATTCTGGTATTTTTTTTCCTCTCTCTAGAATGTCCTTCAGTATTCTCTGTAGGGTTGGATTGGTGGTCACAAACCCCCCCAGTTCCTCCTTGTCATGGAAGCATCTTGTTTCTCCAAGAAATTTCTAGTGACTAATTTTTAGTGACAGTTTTGCAGGGTACATCAATCTGGGATGGAGGTTATTTTCTTTCAGGGCTTGGAATATTTCATTCCAAGCTCTTCTTGATCTGATGGTCTGTGTGGAGAAGTCAGCTGTGACCCTGATGGGCTTACCTTTATAGGTAATCTGTTTCTTTTCTCTGATGGCTTTTAATATTCTGTTTTTATATTGAATTTCTGGTATCTTGATTATTATATGTCTGGGTGTAGATCTGTTTTGGTTGTAGGTGGCTGGGGTTCTGTATGCCTCACATAACTGAATGTCATTTTCTTTTCCCATGCTTGGGAAGTTTTCCATAATTATTTCCATGAATAGCCTTTGTAATTCACCTGTATATATTCCTGCTTCTCTGTTCACATTTCTTATTCTTAAATTGTAGATTCTCTTGTCATCTTCTAGCCTTTGTATTGTTACTGCCTGTTTCCTTGTTATTTTTAAGAGATCTTTCCTTTCATGATCACACATTGCAAACTTGTCTTCAAGTTTTGATAGTCTATACTTAGTTTCTTTTAAGGAGTTTTGCCAGCTTTCAATGGAGTTTTTAATTTCCTGGTAGTTTCTTTGAATCTGCTTCATGTATTCTATACTTTCTTTATATTCTTTATCGAACGTTTCTCTCCTTTTTTTGTGTTCCTCCCTTCTTCCATCTATATCTTCCTGAGAGATGCTCCCTGAGAGCATTTCTTTTATTACTCTACTCATATCCTGCTTTACCTGATTTAATATTTCAGTTTTGAGCTGGTCTACAAGGTCCCGAAGATATCTTTTAATGTCCATTGAAGCCATGCCTGCTGTTGTGTGTTTGCTGCCCTCAGTCACCCTTGTTTTTCCTTCTCCTGGATCAGGGCTCTCAGGGTTCTGGGCTGGGGGCCTCTTCCTGCCTCTCTCTCCTGTCACGGTCCTGGCTTCCTCCATACAGGTTACAGTGCAAGTCCCAGCCCCCTTCCCTGTTGGCCAGGGTTCCTCCCAAGCATGCTGGTGAAGGACCTCCACCCTTTCCTGATTGCTCTTATCACTGAAGTGCAAGCAGCAGCTGCCTATGCCTGCCCCTCCCCACCAGGCCAACTAAACTGCAGAGGCCTTCCCCCGGTTAGTGCTTGCTAGGCACAGGGAATCAATTTGGGACAGCTCATTGGGTTCCGGCCAGGGGTGCAGTCCAGTCCAAGCAAATCCCACTAATCTGCTTTGGAGAGGGAGGAACCAACTGAAGTCACTGTTGCTCCCAGTTCAGGCTCCTCCTGCCAGATTCCAACATGTCGCCCATTTGATCGCACCCTTCCCGTGGTGGTGGTGGTGGGGTCCCAATCCCAGCACTGACCATGGATTAATGAAGGTCCCTTTGCTGGCTCTGCTCTGTGTTGGGCTCACCAACCCCCGACTTCAGCGCTGCTGTGCTTCCCGTGAGTGGCGGTGGGAACGTAAACTCTACCATCATTTTTAACTCATTGCAATAAGGGAAACATAGTTCTTTCAAGCTGTAATAGTCTCAATACTTAATAAAGGTTTTCCCATAATCTTCTCTATGTGCTCAGAATAACTCATGTGACCTGTCAACAAATTTACAGACTTTGCTGATTTGAAGACAGAATGTTAACAGTATTTTGATACAGGTACACACTTCCCAGACTTTACATGTAGGTCTACAACTGTGCATGGAGAGAATATTGGACAATGTTGAAATAAAATTGCTTGTGGAAATAAAACATTTAAAAAGTATATACTGATACCTGTATTTATAGTAACTCTGATGTTCTGCACTGTAAAACATAAAGGAAGACCTAAATTGCCTTCTAAAGTGTTTAGTAGAATAGAAATCATTTGGAAGAATGGAGTAAGGATAATATAAAGATAAAAGTAAGGCTTCTGAAAAGAAAAATCAGGTGTACTCAATACCTGCTATTATGGTAATATGTAATAAAAGAGGCTTTTAGAAACTAAACTGTATGCCTGCATTACCTATACATAATAATTTGAGGATGGATTTCTTTGTAATATTCTATGTGAAAAATAAACACTTTCCTCATGCATATGAGAAACTAGTTATGGCACCATTTATGCATTTTCTTTTAAAAAGATCACTACCAGTGTGTGGTGGACTGACAACTAGTGATCTACTTGTATCTCCCAACTGAAGAGAGTGAGCATGGTGCTGGGTATGGAAGGCCCACCTGTGGATTGTTGCCAACAGCATAAGAAGCAGAACTGGAGAGGAAAAGGTGGTGCTGTTGCTTTTCCAGGAGGAGCATGTCATGCTGAGTTTCCTGACATGAACACAGGCCTTCTCATTGTCAGAGGAGCTCAGGACCTTGATGTTGCTGAGGATGGCTGTGGTTCTTTTGGGGGAAACTCTGGTCCTTACTTTGAGCATCGCTTCCTGGCTCCAGAGCAGATCCTTCAGCCTGGTGGCACAGATCTTTCCTTCCACTGGTGCAAACTTTCTAGCTTCCACCACTGACCTTTGAGCCTTCTCAGTGCAAATCTGTGAAACAGACTTGCATGGGTCATTGTCGTGGACTCTAGGCCTCCAGTTGGACTTCTAGGGGACATTGTCATGGGCTCTAGGTCTTCAGCTGGATTCATTCAGGACATTGCTATGGGATCCAGCTGGATTCTTTCAGTATGTGGACAGATTTCCTAGTAGAAGTAAAGAGACAGAGTACTGTCAGTGCATAGTAAATGGATTATGAAGTTCTAAAATATTTTTATCCTGTGTAAAATGGGAATTATAGTTATAAATGCCAGATCATAGTTTGCCTATGAAGTTACTCTAAGTAAAAAATAGAAACACATTTGAGGTGCTTAGTAAAACTCCAAACATGGCAAAAATTTAATAAATTCTGTATAATTTCTCTGACTAATGTTTCCTCATTAACAGCTAGTATTTTCATAATGTGGAATTCCTGCAAGTGTGTGTTTTCTGACAAATATTTCCAAGTTCAATTTTCATCAGGTACTTGAAATATTGAGAGGGTAACTAGATTTATATTTATATTTGATAGACCAACTGCTACATATTAAGGGAAGTGGTTAGATCCTGTGTTTGCTCCTAGAGACTTGTCCTGAGAATTGTGTCCAAGACCTAAATCCCAATCCGGCAGAGTGCAACCTGATTTTACTGGAAGCAGGAGGGGCAGAATAATGAAGGAGCTCCCTGATGAGGTACAACCTCATCCTGAACAGATGTGAGGAGGATTTTTGGGAGGGGGGAGTGAAGGCATTTAGGCAGAAATCACATTGAACAAGTCTAGAAACACCTGGCGGTATTCCAGCGGACTCACCCAGGACTCCCATTTCCCCAGGTCTGAGATACGTTTACCTCTGTGAATGAGAGGTTTCCCTGTACACTGACAAAACTAAGACATCAAACTAGGTCTTTTTAATGCTTATCTTGGAAAGAAGGATGAAGTAAGCCATTATGCTGAAGGGAGTTTTCATACTTCAGATTTCAGTGAAAATCAGAGTCATAATTATATAATTAGTGTTTATTTTGGTAAAATGGTCATCAATTCAGTGAAATTTTGTTGAATTGCTTTTGAAAAACTTTGCAGAATCCTTACTTTATGTTGCCTACTTAGTTTTATAATAACTCATTTGATCTACACAAGTGCTCTAATTTTAATTGTGACAAATTGGATTTGTCAAATCCAAAATTGATGTTTACTAATATGGCCTCATGATCTGCAAGTTCAACTGCTAGACTTATGCTTTTACAACATTGTTTTTGCTATTATGTGGAACACAACATGTCTCGTGCCAGGGATGGAGGCAAAACTACTAGGATTTTTGGCTTCTAGGAGCAGACAACTAAACAAATTTATAGGCATCCAAAATTAAGTGGAGATTATAGTAAGGTGATGATTGATATTGTTTGGTATTAAAGGAGAATGTCTGATCTAAAACAGGATGTGGGAATGTTGGTTGAGGCTGTGACATAGAGGATGAAACATAAAATAATTTTTGACAGTATCAGGTAGAGAAATTTCAGCCTGAAAGCCTAAGGGTAACATAACTGACCATTTATCTCTGTTTGTCAGGAAAGTCCCACTTTATGCCCAATGTCCTGCTATGATTATTAATATCATGCTGCTTAACTCTCAGAAGTGTCCTTGTTTGGGCAATCCATTATATGGCCATGCTAGTTAAGTACAGGGACACAGAATTGTGAGCAAATAGCATATTTGGTAAATGCCAGAAATTTATCCTGACTAGAATTTAGGATGGGAAATGGGAATTGGGAAAGGTTAGAGAGACCAGAGATAAAGCAGTAAGCACTTGGGTGATGGAATGTCAGTAAAAGATTTTAAGTAAGAGATAGAGTATCTTTTCTCTCTCTCTCTCCCTTTCTTTCTTTCTTTCTTTCTTTCTTTCTTTCTTTCTTTCTTTCTTTCTTTCTTTCTTTCTTTCTTTCTTTCCTTCTTTCTCTCTTGTACCAGGTTGTATCAAACTCACAGCCTATCCCTTGCCAGGCAGGTGCTTATGCTGCTGAGATAAATCCCCAGCTAGAGTATGGTTTAATTGCACTTTGAAATGTGCTTTTCCATTAGGGAGAATATGTGCTTATCTTGCAGCGTTAGAGACAGAAACTTTCTTTGAACACATATCCATCATATCCCTATTGGATCGTTAGCACATGTCAGTTACCAGATTACGTCCAATCCCTGCCTGCATGGCACTTTCATTCTTATTAACATTAAAGGTCATGGAGATGTAAATACACAATATTTACATGGGGTCAGAGTTAAGTTGCAGTTTAACATGGGATGACCAGGGAAAAATTCCTGTTTCAGGTTTGAGCAAAGTTCAGGGGGAAGGAAGGAAGTTAGCCATTTGGGTACCTGAGTGAAGGTGTGGCTGGAGGGATGAGCTTGTGTAAGGGCCCTGAGGTGAGAAGGTGACTGTCACCAGGAATCCCGTAGGACAGGAAGGTCTAAGTCAGCAGCTGGTGCACTGGGGACTGGAAGAGGAAGACGAGGGTGTTGGAGCTTGGCATAACTGATGCCTTCTTAAACCCTGCATTTAATTAGTGCCCTGTATTCAGGAAAATGGAAAATTACTCAGGGTATGAGTCCCATGAGAAAAGTGGAATGAGCTGTACCTACAGGAGAAAAGTTAACCTGCTCAACAGAAGAAGCAGGATACAGGGGTCAACTGAAAATTAGTGAAAGATTTGAGCTAAATTGTTTCCAACAGGATGTCTTTTGTGATTCTCTGTTTTAAAAACTCTTAACTTTCCAGTTCGGTGCCACTTGTTTGGACCCTGAATGGGTGTGTGTGTGTGTGTGTGTGTGTGTGTGTGTGTGTGTGTGATCCTGAGCTCAATTAATTAAATTCCAAATTTATCAAGTTGGCTGCTTGGATTCCTATGTTGTTCAGGAACCCACCTCAGGGAAGGAGGCAGAGAGGCACCGATGAGCTTTTAGGGCATTTCAGGTTATTTTGAGAATTTGAGTTTTACTTCAAATGACACAGGAAACCACTGTAAATGATAAGGACTTGGATGTCATACCTTTCATAGGGACTGCTGAGTTACTGTTTTAAAACAGACTGTAGGAAGCAGAGTAGTCCCAGAAAGACCAGTTAGAATAGCATTGGAGAAATCCAGCTCAGAGGTAATGTTCCGTGAGCACGTGTACACCAGGCAAACAGAGAAGGTGTGAGACATAGTCTTGTAAGATTATAATCAGATCGATACAATTGAAGCCAAAAAATACAGAAGACATGTTATAAAGAATAAGACTTTATTTTATAAGAAATATAAAGTAATTTTGAAAATTGCTGAGCCATAAGAAATACTTCCCCTGAACAACTGTTACAAGAAATATAGTGAAAAATTGACAGAATATGTTAAAATAGATTTTAATTATTCTCAGTTCAAGGCATTCTAAATACACAAACATTTCTAAATATGTTAGGAAAAACATTTTAGCTGTCCCTCAAATACAAAAACAATAAAATAAGATTGATAATTACCATGTTTGTGAAGCAGCATTTTATCAATAAAAAGTCTGGAAAGAAGCAAACTTGGAAGATTTATTTATAATAAAGATTACAAACAGAAGGATTCTTTCCATTATATCAAGTGAAATCTTATGATTTGATGGCAAAGATGACAGAAAAATGTGAATGTTATAAAAAAAGTTAACAAAACAGATACAGAATTGGCCTGTAAACGTATGTATGCATTCTACTCATAAGAATAAAAGAAACAGTTAATCTATGCTCAGATCTTGTTTACCATCTCTTACAATAGCAAAAATTCACTGATGTCAGATGCAATATGCAATCATGGTTCCTCAGCCCACTTCCATATTTAAATTTATTTTCTAGATTGAAGGCTTCCTAATTGAAAGGGAAAACCTAGAAGGAGGACTCAGTAATGATACCTGAAGACAATAATTGAAATAATGATGGAGATAATGATTCCTCTATTATATAATAATTATACACCTAGAATTTGCTAAGAAAGGAAATTGGGAGTATATCACACATGCAGAAATGGTAATTGTGTGAGGTGATGATAGGTTAATTACCTTGATTGTGGTAATCACAATGTACATGTATTTCAGAGCACTGTGTTGAAAAAAATCATGTTGTGCACCTTAAATATATATAATTTCTTTTTATCTATTAGTGAAGTAAGGAGAAAGAAAAGGATGCACCGTAAGCACTCACTGGGGAGAGAATTTGCCTGTGAGAGGAGTAAAAGGTATCAAACCCCTCTGTTGTTCTGATTTCACAAGCAGCAGCAGTAGCCAGTGCTCTGCAAGGAAAGCTTGTGTCAAACTTACAGAACATAGACAGGAGAGGCACAGGGAGCCCTCATCCTGGGGAGATTCTATGCTCCTGAAAAGGCAGAAGTCCTTTGTTCTCATGTTTGCCTTCCAAAGCTTTCCAACACTTTTACAATTTTGCAACTTCCTTTATTAGATCACTTCTATTTTTAAATACTTAAGCCATACTTTACTTTCCCAACACATTCTTGATTACTAGTAAATTGATGTAAATAACTGTAGATGTTTGGTTTGTGATCTCTGCTTTGTTTTGGTCACTAGTGAATGGAATCATCTTATTTATACTAAATTTGAATTTATCATTCAAGTTCAATGATCTTTTATTTCATTCTTCAGGTTCTTTTGTAGGTAAGGTATCTGGGTGTTACTCCCTGGAGACCCAAAGTGGTCATGTTCATTTGTGTACATATTATCTCTGGCTAAATTTGAATTTCAGTGGAAGAGCTGTACATTTACAATGAGCTTAAAGCAAAATATTTGCAACCTGGATCTTTACAGCAAAACTATACTGACTTATATTCCACTTTATTGATATATTATATATTATGATGGACTGGTTTGTTGCATTACATGTAGTCTCTACCTGTCTCTGCTTCTATCCAGTGGTAAGAATATATATTACAAGATTTGCTATCTTAAAATACTGTGTTGTTGACTATAGGCACAGTGATGTAGAGAAGGTCTTTAGAGTATGATCTTAATTACTTTTTCATCACTGGTACACAGTACCCAACACCTATAATTTAAAGGAGGAAAGATTTGTTTTGGATCACAATTGGTAGAGATTTCAGTGCATAGGAGGTTGGCTCCCAGGCGTGGTGGCATGGGAAAAGGGCGTTGCAGAGAAGGCTTGCTCATGGTATGGCACCAGGAAGCAGAGGGATCAGGGAGAAAGGAAGGAGATAGACCCTCCCAGGCCACACCCCAAGTGATACTCCCTCTCACCAGGTCTTACCTCCCAACATCACATTTAGCTAAAGTCTCATCAATAGACTAATCTACTGATGAGTATCACATCCCCATGATCCAGTCACTGCCAAGCCTTATCTATGAGCACATGGAATATTTTGTGTGTGTGTAGGATCTTCTAGATACAAACAATACTAGCATATTCACAGATTATGACTATGGATTAGTTTTTTCCTCTTTTGACCTCTGACAACCACTATCGACTTATTTATTCAAAGAGTTTGACTATATTTGATATCTTATATAAGTAGAATCATGCAATATTTTTCATATATATAATTTATTAAAAATTAAACATAAAACATCCTCAAAAATCCAAAACTTACTATTATTACCTGTTCCTACAGATTTGCTATACTACCATACACACACAAAAATCATTAAATATTTAGAAACATTCAATATCAGAAGATTTAAAATATAACTGTATGTAGTAGCCCCTCAAAAAATAATGCTTGAACTTTTTAGAAAGTTTCTTCTGTAAAGGAATCTGTTAAGTACACAAAAATCTGTACAGTTTTTAAATGGAAGTTAATGTTGAGCTGTACCTAGCATGATGTCCTAATTTTCACCCAGTCTTCTCACATTAAAGATTTTTCTTTTCTAATTCTGAGTAATATCGCATTTTCTTACCCTTTCATCTGCTGATTGACATTTAGGTTGTTTGGACACCTTGGCTGCATTGCAAATAATGCTTCAGCAAAGAGGAATGCTAATAATATCTCCTTGAGTTTCAGTTTCAATTTTTTTTTGATAAATAGAATTGAGATACTACAGTATTTCTGCTTTATATTTTTTGAAAAAAACCCTTACTATTTTGTATCTGTGTAAGCAACATGTATGGATTTTTATTTCTCCTCATCCCTTTATCCTTACAAATGCTTTGGTTATATATCCTTCCTGACAGTATCCTGAGTTGATATTGCATCATGGTTTACATTTTCTTGACACTAATAGTATTAATCTTTTTTGTATACTTATTGGCCAGTTGTATGCCTTCTTTGGAGAAATGCCTGTTGAAGTTCTTAGCCTGTTTTTGAGTTGTTATTTTTTTCTATTTAGTTGCAAAAAAACACATATATTGAAGATCATTAATCTGATTATTAAATATGAAATTTACAATTTTTTATATTCTACAGATCAATGTTCAGTCTTTCAGTTTTGTTATACTGAAGCTTTTTAGTCAGGCATACTCTTATTTATGGCTATTTTTGTTACCTGTGGTTCTGTTTTCATATCTATGAAATAATGCAAGTTCAGATTAATGACTCTTTCCCCCATGATTTTTTTCTGGAGCACAAGATTTTTAAGACTGATGTTTCTGTTCCTCATGTGTCATTTGATTTTTTTTTTTTGAACTTGTTGTAAAATAGGGGTCTACCTTCATTCATCTGCATGTAGAAATCAAGCTCTTCCAGCGTCACTTACTGGTGAGACTATACTTTGTTCCCAATTGGTAGAGAGAGTACATGTGGATTTATTTTATATGTTCTCCATTATATTCTATAGGGCTATGCATCTTAAATCCTATTGAAAAAAATAGCTGGAAGTATTGAAATTTCTGATTTCAAAATATATTTTTTAAAATTTTATTTTAAAGAGGGTAAAATTAAACAGAACAAAACAGATCATAAAAATAAAACAATGTAAGAAGAACAGATTTCAAAGCAAGACCACCGGAGATCTTCACTGTCTATCATATTGTCTCTTGCTTTCTTTAAAAAAGGTTTCCATATCTTCACATGCAATGAATTCATACAAAACAAAATAGTATAGAACTGATCAGAACAGGATGATGAAGGCATTATAGGTCCTCAATACCAGACAATAGGGAAGTCAACAATGGCTGCCGTAATGTTTCTTACTCTCTTCAAAACAGCTGTCCATACCTTCATGCATGTTGAAATTAAACAAACAAACAAACAAACAAACAAAAAAACAGACTAAAATCACTATGAACAAAGCATAATAGCATTGCTGGATTTCACATCGTGACACTATGGAATCAGCCCTGGCTACCTTAGTGACTCTTTTTCTTCAAAGTAGCTGTTCATTTCATCATGCATTATACAGTTGATTCTCATAAAATGTTTAGAAGTTCTACACATGCATGAGTCTCTACTTCTATGCTTTCTGTATTCTAGGGAAAAACAAGACAAAACAAAACAAATTCCTAGAAAAACACAAAATGAAAAAGACATGTAAACAACAATAGCAAAGAGCCCAGAATAGTGACAATATAGGCCTTTAAAACAAGATGTTATGAGCATAACTAGGGTTGTTATTTTACAGAATTTGTAGCACAATCATCTTAGCTATCCTAAGCGTGTTTATGTAGTTTTAGGTACTTTTTCTTTTCCCTTCCTTTTTCGTTTTCCTCATTTTCCCTGAGATACGATTTTTTTCCCCTTTAAGCAGATTCTTTTCCTTTCACTGTATTGATTGAGTTTTCTGTGTCTTATGTACTCTTACCATTTCTTTCACTAGGGAGACTATACAATATTTACACATGTGAGTTTGATTAATTTTACTTGTGAGTATGGTCTTGAGTTGCATCCATTTACTTATAAATATCTCAATGTGATCATTCTTCATAGCTGAGTAGTACTCCATTGTATCAAAGTACCACATCTTTTGTATCCATTCCTCAGTTGATGGGCATTTAGGTTGTTTCCAAGATCTGGCTATTACAAATTGTGCAGCTATAAACATGGGTGCACATATATCACTGTGGTATAATGTTTTCAGTTCTTCTGGGAATATGCCCAGAAGTGGAATAGCTGGGTCAAATGGGACTTCCAATTCCAGCATTTTGAGGAATCTCCAGACTGACCTCCACAGTGGTTGCACCAGTCTATACTCCCACCAACAGTGAGAAGAGTTCCTTTTCCCCACAGCCTCTCCAGCATTTGTTGTTGGTAGTTTTCTTTATCCTAGCCATTCTTTCTGAATTGAGATGGAACCTCTGTGTTGTTTTAATTTGCATTTCTTTACTGATCAATGATGCTGAACATTTTTAATGTATTTATTTGTCATTAGTATTTCTTCTTATGAGAACCGTGTATTCATCTCAGATGCTCATTTTTGGATTGCGTGTTTGAATTTTGGGGATCTGATTTTTTAAAATTCTTTATATGTTCTGGACAGAAGCCCTTTGTCTGAGAGACCATTCAATAAGATTTTTTCCCCTAATTTGTGTGTTTTCTTTTCACTCTGCTGGAGATTCCTTTCAACATGCAGAAACTCTTTAATAAGACGTGACCCCAGTTATTGATTCTGTGAAGTATTTTGCTTGTGGTTTGATTCTTGTTCATGAATTCTCTACTTACCCCTATGTCTTCAAGACTTCTACCTACTTTGTGTTTTAACAAATTTAGTGTTTAGATAGACTAAATATTAAAACCTGTGATAGACACAGGTCTAGTTTTAGTTTTCGGTATATGGAGAGCAAATTTTTCCATCACCATTTATTCAAGAGACTCTCTTTCTTCCAGTGGATGTGTTTGGCCCCTTTATCAAAGATAAGGTGGCTGAGTGTGTTTGCAGTTGCATTTGTATCTTTTAATCTATTCCATTGGTCTTCAGGTGTGTTTTGATTCCAGTACCATGCTGATTTTATTCCAGTAGTTTTGTAGTATTACTTCAAGTCAGGGATTGTGATGCCTCCTGCCTTGCCTTTGTTGCTTAGAATTACCTTTGCTATTCTAGGTTACTTCTGGTTCCAGATAAATTTTAGGAGTGATTTCTCTAGATCTGTGAGGTATGCTAGTGGCATTTTGATTGGGATTGCATTAAATCTGTATAAAAATTTTGGGAGAATGGTCATTTTCACAATTTTGTTCTTCCTATCCATGAACAAAGGATGTCATTCTATCTTCTGAGGTCCTCTTCAATTTCTTTTTCAGGGTATTATAATTTTTCCTGAATAGATCTTTTGCTTCTTTTGTTAGATTAATTCCTAAATATTTCATTTTGTTGGATGCTATTGTAAAGGCTATGTGTTTTTTATGTCTCTCTCAGTGGTTTTTTTGTTACTGTATAGGAATGCTATTGATTTTTGAGTGTTGACTTTGTATCCAGCTACATTGCTGAATTTATTTATTTTACCTAGGAATCTTTTAATGGAGTTTTGGGGGTATTCTATGTAGAGTATCATGTATTCTGCAAATAATGATAATTTAACTTCTTCTTTTCCTATCCTTACTCCTTATATTTCTCCTGTCTAATTGCTCTGGCTAGTATTCCTAGCACTATATTGAATAGGAATGGTGATAATGGATATCTTTGTCTTATTTCTGATTTTAGGGTAAAGGCATTCAGATTTTGGCCATTTAATATGATGCTGGCTATTGATTTGTCATAGATGGCTTTTATCATATTGAAGTAAAGATTCTGTAAGGTTTTTTTTTTATCATGAATAAGTGTTGGACCTTATCAAAAGCTTTTTCTGCATCTATAGAAATGATCATGGGTTATTATTTTTGACTCTATTGATATGGTGGATTATATTTATTGATTTGTGTGTGTTGAACCATCCCTGCATTCCTGGGAGGAATCCCACTTGGTCATGGTGTATAATCTTCTTGATGATTTGCTGCATTCTGTTTGCCAAAATTTTATTGATAGTTTTTGCATCTATGTTCATTAGAGAGATTGTCCTGTAGTTCTCTTTTTTAGTTGTATCTTTTTCAGGTTTGGTATTAGAGTAATGTTTGCTTCCAGGAATGAATTTGAGAGAATTGTTTCCCTTTCAATTTCACTGAAGAGTTTGAGGAGTGTCACCATTAAATCTGCTTTGAATTTCTTGTAGAATTCCACAGTAAATCCATCTGGACTTGGGCTTTTCTTTGCTGGTAAGAATTTAACTACATTTTCAATTTTTCATTAATTGAAATTGGGTTATTCAACAGTTTTACATCTTGACCCAGCTTTGGTAATTCATATGTTAGGAATCTGTCCATTTCTTCTGTGTTATCAAGCCTGTGAGAGTACAGGTTTTCAAGATATGTATTGATGATCTTCTGTATTTCCACAGGGTCTGTAGTGATTTCACTCTTTTCATTCCTTATTGCATGAATTCGAGCTTTTTCTTTCCTTTTTTAAAAATAAGGTTGTCTAGAGGCCTGGCAATTTTATTTATTCTTTCAAAGAACCAACCCTTTGATTCATTGGTTCTTTGTATTGTTTTCTTAGTCTCTACTGCATTGATTTCTGCTCTAACCTTTATAATTTCTTCCCTTCTTTTGGCTTTGGGCTTGAGTTTTTCTTCTTTTTCTAGCTGTTTGAGGTGTAGTATCAGGTTGTTTATTGGTGTTCTTTCTGTTTTCCTGATGTGAGAGTTCACCACAATAAATTTTCCTCTGAGGACTGCTTTCATTGTGTCCCACAGTTTCCAGTAAGATGTATTTGTATTTTCATTTGCCTCTAAATATTGTTTAATTTCTTCTTTAATTTCTTCTGTGACCCACTGATTGCTCAAGAGTGTATTATTCAATTTCCATGTGTTTGTAGGGTTTTTGCAGTTTCTTTTGTCATTAATTTTTAGTTACATGGCACTATGAACCGATAACATGCATGGGATAATTTCAATTCTTTTGCATTTACTTAAGCATGTTCTCTGCACTATTATATGGTCTATTTTAGAGAACATTCCATGTGCTGTTGAGAAGGATGTATATTCTGATGTTGTTGGGTGGAACACTCTGTATATGTCTATTAAATCCATTTGTTCACAATTGTGATTCAGTTCTGTTTTTTCTTTGGTGATTTTCTGTCTAATTGATCTGTCTCTTTGTGTCAATGGCATGTTAAAGTCTCCTGTTATAATTGTGTTATTGCTCAGTTGATTTTTCATTTCTGTTAATACTTGCTTTGTGTAGCTGGGTGCTCTGAAATTTGGTACATATGTATTTAAGATTGTTATCTCTTCCTCTTGAAGTTTTCCCCTAACTAGTATGTAGTGGCCTTCTTTATCTCTTTGGATCATTCTTGGTTTGAAGTTCCCATAGTCTGCAAACAGAATAGCTACCCCTGCTTTTTTGGGGGAGGGCTTGTTGCATGGAGTATTGTTTTCCAACCTTGGACTTTCAGTCTATGATCTTCCTTTTGGGTTAGATGGGTTTCCTGTATACAGAATATGGTTGGTTGTTGTTTCTTGATCCATTCTGCTAGTCTGTTTTTTTTAATTGGTGAATTGAGGCCATTTACATTAATGATAATAACTGACATATATTGGTTTACTTTTGACATGTTATCTTTCTGCTGTTGATTCTTTACCTTTCCACTCTATTTAATTGTTTGTCTTGCTTAGCAGTTTTTCTTATGTCAGTCTAGGATGTCTTTCAGTATTCTTTGTAGGGTTGGTTTGGTGGTTGAAATTCTTCAGCTGTTCTTTGCCATTTTGAAGGACAGTTCTGCAGGGTACATCAGTCTGGGTTGGAAGTCATTTTCCTTTAGGATCTGAAATACTTCACTCCATGCTCTTCTTGACTTCATTGTTTGTGTTGAGATGTCTGCTGTGATTCTGATAGGTTTTCCTTTATAAGTGATCTGTTTCTTCTCTCTTGCAGCTTTTAATATTCTGTTCTTATGTTGGATTTCTGGGATGGTGAGTATTATATTTCTGGGTGTAATTTTATTTTGGTTATGGTTATTTGGAGTTCTATATGCTTCACTGATCTGTATATCAGTTTCCATTCTCATGTTTGGGAAATTTTCAGCTATTTCTTCTGTAAATAGTGTCTTGATCGCATTTGTTTGGTCACCTTCCTTTTCATTATACATATCAATCTATGTTGTTTTTCTTTACATCATCTTGCAGTTGTTGAATTGTTATTTCCTGGTTCCTTGTTATTTTTAGAAGATCTTTACTTTCCTGTTTTAAAAGATTTGTAGTTTTCCGCAATCTTGTCTTTGAGGTCTGAAATTCTATCTTCACTTTCATTGAGGCAGTTTTGCCAACTTTTGATGGGATTTTTGATTTCCTATATATCTCTTTGACTCTGCTTCTTGTATGTTTCTTATATTTTTCATTCAGAGTTTTCATCTTTTTGTATTATTCGTCTAAATTTTATTAATTTTATGTCTTCTTTAGATGTTTTCAGCATTTCTTTCATTACATTTATCATTTCTTCTTTTACCTGGGAGACTATTTCTGATTTGAGTTCTTTTATAGCCTTCAGGGGTTATTTCTTTACTTCAGTTGTTATCATTTCAGTAATTTCAGGTATATGGCTTATATTTTCTTCTGTGTCCATGTCTCCT
This sequence comes from Hydrochoerus hydrochaeris, assembly GCA_004027455.1. Taxonomy (NCBI): domain Eukaryota; kingdom Metazoa; phylum Chordata; class Mammalia; order Rodentia; family Hydrochaeridae; genus Hydrochoerus; species Hydrochoerus hydrochaeris. Next base: position 20,949 of record PVLA01007765.1, read on the forward strand.
AGGCTTTCTTCGGTTGGGCTGGAATTTGAAGATTGCATTTTTTTCTTTTGTTTTGTCATTTCCCTGTATTTCTGGGTTTCAAGTGATGTTTCAAGACTTCCCCTGTGCTCCAGGAATCACCTGATCCACTTTTGGTTCCCAGGGCAGACTGAAGGCAACTACTAACCACTTGGAGTTTGCTGGGCATGGGCCAGTTAGGCCCACAGGGTCTCCCATGTGTCCTCTGGTGATTTCAGATTCAGGGCTTGGTCTTACCACCTGGGAGTAGTATTCCAAGGCTTCCCTGTGCACTGGGATTCTGCCGGTGCATGTTCAGGGCCAGGGACTGAATTCTGGCCCCTGCTAGGTGCTTGGAGTTTGCTGGGCATCACCTATTTAGGACTTCAAAATATATTTCAAATTTACAGTTATGGAGACATCATGGTGCTAGCATGGATACACATATACAAATCCATGAACAAAATGACAGCCTAGACAATAAATGTATTAAAAAATTCAAGAGGAAAACAATTATCTGAAAATCTTGCTATCTTAGCACAGCATCTATTAGGAAAGGATAATTAAATCCAGAAGTAAAGAACATTTGAAAGTATAGTTTGAAGAAGTTCTGATATAAAGAATGATGATATTAGAGTTTGCTAAGTTCATCAGAAGTGAACTTGACTTGTGTTAAAGAGTTTCCAAGCACCAGGTTATGCAATGTTTCTTTCACTATTACATAACCACTATGTCACTAAGGAAAGAGAAGAGAGAATGATTATGTTTCCTAAGGTCATAGGAGTCACAACCAAGTTAGATGTGAACTCTTCAGTGTAACTATCATTGATTGTTAAAATAATTATTATAATGAACAACCAACATTTTAATGGGACAGTTTCTACCCTATCACATGACATTTTATAGCATTTCACACTGAATCAGAAAATAGAGTTCAATTACTCATCACTATCCGTCATAGTCCTGGCAGAAATTAAGTTCTCTGAGTAGGCATAGTGGCCCAAATCCCTTCTGTCATCCTGTTGTTAAAACTCCAAGTTGGGCATGATTCCAAAAAGCATCTGCCAAGAGTGTCTGCATCTTCCATCTTATTGTGGTCTTGGATGGAACTCTCTTCTCACTAGCCTCCAAGTGTTACAGATCAGGTCCATGGTGTGAGGTGAATGCATGCATCTAATTAGAAAAGTGCCTCCAATCTGGACAACAAACAGTAGTCACAAACTGTATTGTCACTTTTCAGATTCCAGCTTTGTGTAGTGAGTAGAATTAAATTTTTCTAAGTAAATAATAATTCAACAAAAATTTCTTTGAAAATGTAAGGCCAATTTCTGCACCTGACACCTGAGATCACATACTACAAAATTCAGGAAATCAGGGAATAATATCACCAATTTTTTGGTTCAACTCCAAATAAAAGCAAGGTGTTATAGGCTACTTTGTAGTATGCCTGCTTGGCTGGAAAGGATTCCTTTTCTGGGAGTTAGGTTCTTTTCCTTGGGGAGAGTATTGGTAGTGACATAAGCAGGAAAGCCTGTAGATAAACACACCACATTTTAAGGATACTCACATAAACATGCTAGCTTGTGTAAGTTATCACCCTCTCAGCATATGAAGACATCAGTGGTACAAACTGAAAACAGGTAAGTTAATCTCAAGTTTGGTAACCTTCAAAATAGTCATTCTACGTTAAACACATACAGGACACAGAGTTCAAGAAATATTTTCTATGTATCAAGTGAGTTTTTGGAAAGTCAAATGAATGACAAACTTATAGAAATGTTTGGAAACTGTAACTATAAGGAATCATTTTCAGAAATCTAACCAATCAAAAAAGTATTTATAATAAATTTATTTCAGTCAGCCAAAAATTCATACTCTGGAAGTACTTAATTTTTACTGGTTTATATATGCTGTGTATGATTTCTTCACCATATAGATAGTAGACAGTTGGGAAAGTAATTTAAATTGCAAAACTTGTTTTTATTACCCAAAAACATTGTTTTTTCAAAAGAATTTAGATTTGTGCTCTTGACAATTAGAGAAATTTCTTCATGTAGTAAAATTATCAAAATGCTAGTATCCAAGGCCATAAGTTCTCACTTTGTGTAACCATCACAAGATGTTTTAATGACCCTTACTGTATTCTGTCAACTAATGTGTGGAGAAGATACACACTTAATTTACTCCTATTAGAATCATACACAGCATAGGGAAAATGTCAAAAGTCCAAAAGATAAATTTCATTTGATTGGGCAGACAGTCATTCATCTTAATTATTTTTGACACCTTCTGCACTATGCTATGAGAGTGTCTTTAGAGAAAAGAAAGAACTCATTCACTTTAAGAACATTTTATTGAGGGTGACATGCTATTGTCATTATCTGAAAATCCTAAAAATCTACTTGAAAAACCTAGTAAAATAATGAAATTCAGCTTCATGAAGCAACATACCTTGTCAAATAGTGACTAAAATATTATTCATAAATGCATGTGAAATACAAAATTGCATTCAATAACACTGTCTAAAATACATGTGAAATATAACTTGCAAAATTGTCAAATTTAAGATAAAAATTTTATTTACAAGTGGGGTAATTGCATGTGTGTTATGATGAAAATCTGACATGGACTGATCTTAGCAGAGGAAACATTCGAGAGCCTCGTATAGTCATTCATCAGTCTGAGATGGCATAAGCTATTAGGATTACACATGAGTAGGTAGTGTACCATCGTGGCTGTTTATTTTAAGGTCCCTGTCAATGGGATTATAGAGAAACACATGATTAATGGAAAGCAATTGAGCATAGATAAAGGTTACCATTTTCATTAGTGACCTGAGTAAGTCAAGTTTGCAAATCATCAGATGTGTGAGAAGGTTGAAGAACAGGTAGGATCAGCCATGAAATGACCCTTGGAAATTGGAACAGTTATCTGAAGCAATGGATATGGAGGGAAGGGGTTGAAAAAGAAATACAGCTTGATGTTTCCTTGGAGTTAGACAAAAGATAATAGAGATGGAAGCTGGGAAAGAAGTTAGATACATGTTAGCATTGTATACGTAAATTGAGGAAGATATTAAAAAGGACCTGTGATAGCATGCAGAGAAAGGGACTGTGAGAATGGTGATGAGATTCTCTTGATGTTAGTACAAGAAATGTAAAGGCCTTTTTCTTATTTCACTTCTTTCTTCTATTCTCCCTATCCTTATAATTTTCCTGACTCAGGTTCAAATTATCCCGTACCTTGCTATTTTCTTGTCAATGTTTGTTTTGGGGATGTTCTTTTTCTTTTTATTCAGTGTGCTATAAACCAGTATTAGCCAGCCCCAAATACATTTCATTTTACTATAGGTGCTTTTGAAGGCTGTAAAATCTATTGGTCCAAATTTATTATTTTGCACATTACCTAGGCAACAATTTCACATGGCGCTCCAACAAATGCTGGTGACCAAGTGACTTGTACCTCTTCCCTACTTCTTGCTGCTGAACTTGAATTATTATTATTATTTTTTTAAACCCCAAATCATGTCAGAATGTCAAGGCCTTTCCTTGCCCAACCCTGCTATCCTTCACCCTGCATGAATAAACTTAAAAACGAGATGATAGGAATTTAACAATGGTTGTTGTATTGCATATTGTTATCCTCAAGGTCATTGCATCTTGTTTTGAAATCCTGTATCACCATTTTTTTTGTTGTCTTTATTTTGCTTCTGTTATTGTTTTTTGTTTGCTTCTTGATTTTTCTGTTTTTTTTCTCTTTAAAATAAAAAAGAAAAGAAAAGAAATAATAAAATAAAAGGAAAACTTCAGTTTTGCTTCTTTCAGAAATACCAGTTGAGTCAATACAGGCCTTACTTAGGGTTAAAACTCTTGAAATGGAAGAAACATCTAGGAATGCTCAATAACAATCTTACCCTTAAACAGCAATAGAAGTGAAACCCAAGTTTCACATGTGTCAAACACATCATGTTAGTGGAAGATTACTCTTTCTCTTCATACTTTATGATAATTTTCACTACTTAATTGGTAAAGGAGACTACATAATCCTTAAGGTAAACCCAGAAATTGGACTCAGGTTTATGCTTGAAAGCCAAACCTAGTGATTGTGTTGTATGGTTTTATAAAAGTTAGCTTTCAGCTTTTTATGTTTATGTTTATACTGTATTTTATCTTTTTCTGGTACTTGCACCATGGGCCTTGAAAACACTTGAGAAATGTACAGACTCACATTTTATAGGCATTTGTATACAACTTGTAAAAGGGAGTAAATTCTCACCTTTTTCTGACTATTTTGGGTCACAGTCCTTATGTACCTAGAACAACATTCTACGTGAGCTAATGTTAGCATGGTTGCATGACAGTAGCATTAGCAGAGGTGTTACTAAAGTTATATTGATTAACCCTGCCATAGAGAATTTTTGTGACTAAGTTCACAAAGTGCTTCCTTGAGCATTTTTCTGTTAGAGTGAATATTGTGAAAGTGGATTTGAGCAAGGAATAAGTTATAAGAATGCTTAATATTTAAGTAGTTTCTGATTCTGTATCCAGTTTTACATCACAAAACTAATAAAATGCCCCCAGAGGAATACTTTGTTGGGACAATAAAGATATCAATTGATGTTTTAAAACACTTGCAAATAGGTATAACTCTGTGTGGAGAAATGGCATGAGGGCACTGTTAGTAGTGACAGAAAATGAGTCCTCTTATTCTGGGTTTAACCTTGCACAGATTTCAGACAAGACTGCAGCTGGTACTGCAAACACTGCCAAATTTTCTTTAAATGTGGACACTGTACTGAAATTGCCACATTTCAAATCAAAATCCAAGACAGCAACTGTGCAAAATATTGTTTCAGAATTTTAGTGATCATAAAAGACAATTGTTAACTTTAAAATAATTTTAGTTGCCCTGTTGCAAATATTTTGTCATTTTTACAAAAAAACAACCTAAAATAAACCCAAACAAACAAGCAAACAAAATTTTTGCCCTGAAATCAAGAATACATGACAGAGATCTAAAAGTCATGAAGATTATGATTTTTTTTTGTACAACAATTGCTCCAAGATAATTTGAAAACTAGAATATTTAAATAATAATGGGTGATGTTTGTATTTTTCTTTAGAGATTTTTTTTGCACTGTACTAGTTGTAAACCACATCTATTCAGTTACAGATTATTGATATTTATAGATATGAAGATATTGAATGTCTTTTTTAATGTTTTGAAGATTTTTTATTTTCTAAATATCTCTCTGCACCTTTAGTTGCACAAGTATAGGAGAATTATCAATAAAGACATATGCGTGTAATGAGAAAAAGATAGCAGCTTTCTTGGGTAATACAGCAGAAAACAAACACTCAGAATTGCATCAAGAACTTCTGTCTCTTCCTCAGGCTAGCTACCCTGCTCTCAGCTCTGTATCCATGGTTTCTTGCAGGGAAATGGCTGCCCTCTATTAGCAGCCAGTCTTTTCTCTATGTGTGGCTTCAGCCTCTGTTCCCCAGCTAACAGGAAAGGATTGGAGCTTTACAAAACTCCATCCTTAACCCTTTCCCTGTGGGGCCCATTTATCAAAATATTAATCATTTTTATTCTTCTTTGGTTTCTTTCCAAATTCTTTTTTCTCATGACTCAGTTAGGGATGTCTAAATGAAACCCGCTATGCTAATAAATATTTGACCACTGCTGGAATGAAGAAGAAAATGTCCTTTGTGATTTATATAGTTACCACTTGCCTGAAATTTCCTTTGTTAAGGATTAGGGATAGTGGATAATTTGAATTCTTGATGTTTGTGCTAGGGGTCAAAATCAGTGTGTTTTTATCAAGACTGGGATAGTGAAAAATGTTTCAATTTTTTTAAGAACATATAACATAAAAGCAAAAGCATTAGACAGTAAAAAGCGAGGAAAGCAAATACTAACACCAATCCCCATGAAAGAAGCTAAAGAATTTCTGGTCCATTGTTATTGATTAACCAGCTTGTTATGTACAAACAGGACCTAGTAAATTCAGTGTGTATATGAGAAAGGCTTGTTTTTTTTTTCATTGTTGTTGTCCTAGTTGCAGAATACTTGGTCTTTTTTTTTAGTTATTAAACATAACTGGCGTAGGTTTTTTAAAAAAAATTTTTTGGTAATTGTTCCAAATAGAATTGCACGGTATAGTTTTGCACTGTAGAAATAAAATCCTCAGTGTCCACCCTTCTCCCAAGGATCCAATCCTCTCGAGACTTTTCCACCGAAGGATGTATTTTACCAATTTGCGACAAAGAAAATTGTGTTTCTTGTCTTGTCTACCATACAAAAGTATTATGAGGTTAGTAATTGTGTGTGTGTTACCGCAGCTCCCTGAACACTGTGGCAGTTCCATAAATAGTTGCAGAATAAATCAGAGGAGAAGCTCATACTCCTCGGACGTCCAGCATTGGTGACTGGCACTGCAAAGGTGTCGCCCATGGCGCTGCTCCCTGCAGACCTCGTTCTTCTCACTCTAACTTACGCTAAGTCTCTATGTAGCAACTCTCCTTTCTGACTGAAATCTCGTTCTCTCTAGGCCTTGGTTTGTGTTCTTTGTGCCTGTTTACTCATCTGATCTATGGAAATTGGGGCTCTGGCCTCTCTTTTGGTCCAGAACTTTCCAAATGCTGTCAGAGTAATCACAGTCCTAAAACACAAGGATGACAGTGTCGCACACCCAGCTTAGCGCTGGCATTGTAGCCGAACTTAGGAGGAGTCTGTGCGTGGGCACATGGCATTCCCCAGCTCTTTCCTGCGCTCCTGTTCCACTGGTTTATGTGCCATGACCATATGAGAGGCTCTGTGTTGAGTGCGTACCACTATGCTTGGAATCATGTCATTTTCTAATCTAATATTCAAAGACCTACCTTTGCTTTCTCTAATTGACTGTATTAGTTTTGGTTATTATGGTCATGCATTTTGCAGCAGCAGTTAGCGCTCCATCCTCCATTTCTGCTTACATATTTTTGTTTGTAAGGTTTTCAAGAATTTACATTCCAATATCATTGTATACTCCAGCAATGGGTTTTGCATATTTTTGTGCTTTTATCTACTCTAATATTTTGTCTATTAAACATTAAATATTCATCAATGTTAAGGCTGTGACAGAAACCATTGAATTCTATAGAAAGCCTAGTTTCAATGAATTCTGTATTTCCACCATGACAGAACTAAAGAAAATATTTCCCTTTTTGTCTGTGTCAAGGACTCACCGAGTTATGTTGCTATGTATCATTTCTGATAAACTTTAGATACATCTTTCCAGACAACTCTTAGGCACATTAAACAAAACATTTAAACATGTACTTATTTAACCTGTTTCCCCCTCTTATTGCAAACTTTTAGGAGTACAGTGATATCCTTTCAGCTGCTTAAACAAAAATCTGTGACATCTCATTTTTATTCCACCCTTACAGGGACTGATTCTGTGATCACCATCCAAGTCTAAGTACGAATGAATCACTCTTTTTATTACTGGTCTCCTTAACCAGAGTTATCTTTTGAAAATGCAAATATGTTTTACCTCTCCACTTCTTACTTTTTTTCCCTTCTCCTAGACTATAAGTTTTAAGACCTACCTTTGATCTTTCATTGTATGGATCCTTCTTGTCACACTATTTTTGCCTTCCAAAGAACTCCTGTCACTTATTCCAGGACAATGATGACATCATTCTCTTATATTCCTGGGTCCATTATTGACACAGTTATTCCTGATGGAGTTCCTTAACCAAACTGTAACGTTTGTAAAGGTAGGACATATCTGGCATAGTATTTGGAATTCCCTAAATGTTTGCAAAATATTTGTTGAATAATTGAAAGATCAAAATTTGAATGCTAACACTGAATGCTAAAAAAGATAGTACAATATTATGACTAGGATGTGTTAAGCCCAGAAGACACAATTTCAGTGTTCTTTATTGTGAAGAGAAACATTGCATTGAACAAAAATGAATATTTCCAGGATGATTGTCCCCATTATTGTCAGTTTTCCATTAGTCTACCTCTATGTTAGATAATGTATTGACATGGTTTATTACTATTATTGAAGTAAACCCATTGAGTAGGTACTATTATTGCTCTCATTTTAAAAATGATGAAGCTAATGTTTAGTGAGGTTGTATTCCCCCCTTATATAAAATGTATATTAAGATTTAAAGCTAAAACATGAATATTTCATTACAGTGCTCTTATTCAATATCTTTTGGTTATTTATCAATTTACATTCTTTTTCTTTTCATTCTCCTCCTGAGGTAGAGAACAAATCACAGTGTTTTCCTTCCTTTCTCACTTCCTTCCCTGCTTCTCTTTTGTTAAGTGTGTGTTTTTTAAAATATTTGTTGGAGATGGTTTCACTAAGGACTTGGAATAAAATATTTTTAAAGTTTCTAATGTGACTTTCCTTTCCACCTCCACTTCTCAAGTTCTACATTGTTTATTTACAAGTCCCGGGAATTTTGATTAGAATTTTATTTCTGCAGGTTAAAACTATGCTTTAAAATGTTCATTTAACTAAGGCTATATTTTACAAATGGTTACTTAGAGTAAATCCCGCTTGATTTTCTCCCCTTTATCTCTCATGAATTTACCTGTATCTACACTCTGATTGTTCTCTAAAACCACTATTTCCCCTTTTCACTTTATTTTACTAGTCTGTCCTAGAACTCAAGGCTCAGTCTTATTTTTATAATTGTAGGTATGCATATATTTATCTGTTAGCTTATTTACTAACTGTTCCAGATGGGAGCACTTTAACCCATAGTGGATCAGGACTACGTCTGCTTCCCTTACTATACGGTAAAGCTACTTAACAAGAACTCTGGCTGATAGGCCCTGATTGAGTGAGTAAATGTTCAATCACACTTTCCATGTGTAGAGGTACAGTTGGTACTCTTTGGCTACTCTTGCAACCCTGGCATGAAGGAGATCTAATCTGTGTTATGAAGCAACTTTGGCCCCTTCCTCTTGTTTATGGAAGCATGATGACAGAACTGTACAGAGACTCACATCCTGCTGTGAGTTCAGAGAGTTCTGGTTTTGCTCTTTTTCACATCATAAAGTCAAGCATCAAGAAACGGCATGGTGCCCTGCGCTCTTTGGCATGTCACGTGCTGGGCAGATGGGTTGCATTGCCTCCTGACTGTCTCCAACATTCAGGGGACTTCCAGGCTACTGCCAGGAACTCACATAAAATTCATGTTTTGAGATAATTGTCACAATTAAATCTGGAAAAACTCAAACAACAACAGTATAATTCTAGACAGTGTACTGTAGGCTTCATGATGTGACTCTACCCATAGTCGATTGCCCTTTTTGTGCCATCCTCGCCAACAATGCGAAGTCACCTCTACCAGACACCTGTTTCAGCAAACTCTTATTAAGAGGATCCTAAATCTCATACTTCTTTGATAGTTATGCACCACTGACATATCTTTGACAATATAAAAATATGAGAACTTAAAATAGGTTTAGAGAAAGCTATGGTGTTTTAAAAGTACCACACTATTTTGATTCACATCATAATAGAAGCAGACTTACACTTTCTGAGCTGCTTTTTTCTCAGTTATGGAATCACTGGGATTCCAGTTGTCCTTTATTCCTCATAGATTTTTGTATAATATAGCAAGATAATATTGGCAATTTTAAAGAAATATAGAAAATTATCAAATTTCACCTTTCAAAATCTATCAGGATCAAACTGACTTTCAGTTGATATTTCATCATTTTTTGTTTGCTGTCATCTGAATTTCTACAACATAGCCACAGTTGTTTCTCCAGCCTCTTTTAAACCAAACCAAACCAAAACAAAACAAAGCAATACCAAAACTTCGACATTTTCTTCACTTCTGTTGTCCATTAACTGAACAGACTTAAGACGTAGTAATCAGGACCTACAACTATGTTCCCTATTGTGTTTTCCATAGAAATGTCCCACTCTTCCCCTGCTGCTGTAAGAAGCTATGAGAAACTCAGTTGCTTAAAAATGTATGCTTTTTTTTTAATCTCACCATTTTGGAGTGGAAACAATAAAAATGAATCAGTAGAGGTGGATTTGTTTTGGTGGCTCTAGATGAAAATCCGTTTCCTTTCCTTTTCCGCCTCAGAGTAGCCACCCAAATCCTATGGTTGTTGACTCCTTCTTTGACCTTTCCAGCCTTCAATGTAGGATCTTCAAATATTTCTTTCCACTATTTCTGTGAATTTTCCTTTGCTGACTCCAACTATGACCTTCTTAACCAGGTCTTCTAAGGACACTGGTGATTACACTGGGCTGACCCAGTATAGTTTTGGCATTTCCAGACTCTTAAGTTAATTACTTCTGCAAAGTCCATTTTGCGTGATAGGTAGCTCTTCACAGGTAGCAAGAATCAGAATGAAGTACAGGGACATCCCTGGGGGATCGTTGTTCAGCCACCACACTCCACCACTCTCCAAATATCCAAACTGGTATTGATGTATCTGATCAGACACTATCTGTTCAAGGCTCATTTGAACCCAGCACCATTCTTGCTTCCTGTTTTGTTGATAAACATAATCAGGTTGCTCCTCCCACCATGTCATTGCTGAATCTCCCTCTTCCAGCTCAAGTTTACATAGGACTTCATGTCCACAGCGTGGACTTCAAGACTTACAGTCCACTTTCTCAAAACATGTGTTGCAACCACTTATAAAACTCACTGTGGGGATTTGTCTTTTGGTCATCAGCTATCTTATTGTTTACACTGCATGGTTTCTAGAGTCATAGAAACCTCTGGGATTGAAGGTCACTCATGATTGTAGCCTGAAATGTTACTGATACTGTCGACAATGGGCACTATTACTTATGCTACTTCCAAGAATATTGAAGGGCAAACTTCCATTAATCTGTATATCTGTCTGAATAACTGGAATCAGTCTTCCAGGAGAGACATTTGTATAAAAAAAAAACATTGAAAATTTTATTAAATCAGTGCTGGAATAGATGCTGCATTTAATATTGTGACCTAAATGCAATAAGACAGATTTTTCTCCACTAAAATGCAACATGAAACTTCCTTTTTAAATTTAATGTAATCAAAGTTGGTATTAATAAAGTATAAAATGCACACTTCTATAAAAATAAAATTTCATAACAATGTAACTAGAGAATAATCATAGCTTATACTGTGTGTACCATAGTCTTAAAAAAGAATGACCAAAATGTTATTCAGAGTACAACTCATAGACAAAAATGATTGTCTTTTACAAAACAAAAACAGATACTAGCACAAAACTTTCTTTTTAATGAACTAAGATAAATTGGTAGTATAACTGAAACAAATTAGCGTTATATTGAAGTATTTTTGAAAAAAATAATAGAGAATTTGGAGAATTATTTAATATTCTCCATACTTCTTATTTCTCTTTTAAATATTTGCCGATATCATTGAGACCTGTCAGTGATCTTATCATGTATATTGTTACCATTCTTTAAATATTTTTTCTTGCATTGGCCAGTATTTTTCTTATCTTTTTGTTTGTATATTTCATATTACCTTTTCCCCAGAATAGTTGAAATTGAAGATGGTTTTAAGCAATATAATTATACCTTTACCCCCCAAAAATTTAATCCATAATTATTTTAATCTAAAAATGTAAGTAATAGAGCTCCCATTACTGATTCCTAAGTGAGTTAAATAATTCATCATGCTCTGTAAAATTGCTCTTGTAAGTGTATTGTTTCACTCCAGGTCCTACAAATTCTTTCCCTTCAATATTCAGCCCCTGCATTTGACTATTGTTAATCGGGAAACCTCCTGATATAATCTGTGGTTTTAGTAGTGTGTCAAAGAGTCAGGACACTCTAGTGATTAAGGCACTTGCCTATAATACCAGCTATGCCTGAGACTGAGGTAGAAAAATCACAAGTTTGAAGTCTGTCTGCAAAACTTATCCCAAGCTCAGTTCAAAGTAAAATTTTCAACAGGGTTAGGAATGTAGCTTAGAAATAGAGCACTTGTGTTGCATGTGTGAGCCCTGGGATTCAGTCATCAGTAACACACACATACACACTCTCAGGCACTCCACAGGTACGGAGCCGTGGCCACTTTTCAAAGGGATTTCAATCTTACAAGTGAGTCAGCAATAAACGATTATACATACAGAGACTCTCATAAAGATGAGAAATGCGGTAAAGTTAGCATCATTATGTGACTGTAAAGCAGAGGCATTTATCCTAGTCTGAATAAGCGATGAAGGTTCCTCAAGGAACAGATGTCAGGCTGAAGTGTAAGGTAGGAATCGACTATGAAAATGAGACCAAACAAGAGGCACTGAAGGCAGAGAAAACTGCCTTTGTTATGTCTCTGAGTGTGATGTATGGTAGGCAGAGGAGACGTTAGTCATCCAATTTTCTACATATTGTTTTTCATCACAAAAAGGGATGTTCATTCACATGTATTAGTGGTGATAAATATTGAGCTCTAGATATAAGCTGTGTGAATCAGCTGTGAAAATAGATCCAATATCGTATAATGGAAATCATATTTGGGATCAAGGCACGGGTCTATCCCCTGGAGGGTCCTCTCCGGCAGCACGGCTAACTCCCTAGTTCACAGAAAGAATGAATGAGACAAGTGCTGGATGGTTGAACATGAAAGAAGATATCTATCTCTAGAATTAATACTCAGACACCAACACAATTTGCTGAGAAATAAATATCCTCTTCAAAAATTCACAGTATCTGCACGTCAGTGTTTCTCATGGCAACTCTGCCTGAAAGTTTAGGACTAGGTAGCTGTAACTGTTTTTAATGAAGATCCCTGCTTTCTCTGAGCCTCTTTTCTTTTAGCAAAGCAATTTTTCTTAACTACCATTGTCTGTTATAAACTTTCCATTTTAAAATGAGGCAAGATTTTAAACTCAATTCAAAGGAGTGTGTGAAAGTAACAATGGGACAGTTTTGGACCCGTGTGATTTGTAATGAGCAATTTATGAAATGAAACAGGAGGTTTCATAGACAATACGGATACAGCACAGCTGACAACAATATAATTTGGGGAAAAGCCAGCTGGTATTTCTTGAATTTTGTTCACTAAATGAGCTCAATCTTTTGTTGCTTTACTGAATTCAAGATAAGAATGCAAAATCTAATGCCAGGACATGAATTTGTGACAGGAAACACACCATGGTGCCTAAATTATAATTCAAATTATAAACTAGCCAGTCATCATGAAGTTGTTTTCCCAACATGGTGAGTCATCTAATTTACAGCTCAGAGAAGCAATGACAATTCATCTTCTAATTTTATTTGTGATGCTTAACAATGTTATAGAGCATGTAAGTGTTTTCTCTCAGTGCTAAATTTAAAATCAATATAAATCAGATGTGTTTGAATTACACAGCTTTTGCAATAGGAAAAATAACAGCTTTTATTTCAAGTTTGTATTGTGACAAATATTTTTATATATGTAAGTAGAAATGTGAATTATTTTTAATAGTGCACACCTCCTTATGCATCTGTATATAACAGATAATGTGTATCTTCAAATAGACTAAGAATATAAATAAATATACTGAAACAAGACTCTAAATTCGGTTTTAAGTAAAGGAATTAGATTTTGTTCTCATTAGTAGGTGGAAAGAATGTGCCATTCAGTGTGTGTGGGGAGGTCGATCTTCTAAGTGCTTCTCTTTCCCTGTCTATCCTTTGCACCCTTTAGCTTTTCACAGGTTACTAAAGGAAATCATTCTACTGATTTAAAAACAAAAGTTACGTTTTGCTTTCATTAGTAGTGAAAGGGTCCCTGTCTAACATCTCAAATCACAAATCTGCCTTGTTCATTATGACTTAGACTAACAGACATTATTCAGTTGTTTTTAACCCCAGGGCCTTTGCACAGGTTAATCTGTTTGCTAGAATACTCCTCCCAAGATGGTATACCTGTTCCATTATTCCCTCCTGTACAGATGAATCTTATCCTTGTCAGGAGGTCATTCAGTGTTGTATAGTTCCTTCCCTAATACTTGCAATATGTCCTTTACTGTAGCTCTTTAGTGGTTTCATTAATAAAGATTTCAAAAGACATTTACTCAAAGGTAGAAACTAAGTGTGTTTTATTCAATGTTATATTTTTAGCTCTAGTGCACTGAGTGATGTTTTTTAGGTGCTCTATACAAATGTATTTTCTGGGCTAAATCAATGAATGAGAAAATGAATAAAGGAAACTGTGGTGGTTACCCTTGAATATTCACTACTCACTCTCCCTGAGACAGCAAGAGAAACTGCTGAATAAGATGGTAATAGCTTTTTGTTGTTGTTGTTTTTATTCTAGTAAAAAAGAAAAAAAACAGGAGGCTGGTGGTCTCATTAAAAAAGGTTTATTTTCAGTCCTGATTCTGGAGGCATGAGCCTTTTTGCACGCAATGACCCGAAGGGATGCAGGACTTGACATGGTGAGAGGGGAAGCAGACAGACACGTGTCTGGCTGCTGTCTGTTATTCCTTATAAAGGCACCACAATTTGACCATAAAGGCTCCACTTTAATACTGTTCTCTAAACCAAATTAGCTCCAAAGGGACTCTCCTTTAAGTCCTGCATTTGGGTTAAGTTTCTTCCCTTTTAATATAATTAACATATAACTTTGGACAATAAACTCCTGCATGAATTCCAAGAGATAAACGGTATTCAAGACACTGCTGGGGGGTGGGTACTGAGGACTGCTGTACATGTCGGTATTCTAGTGGCTGGGGATTGTTTTAGCTCCTGTTAAATCCAAGTGTATTTTTCAACTTCTATTATTATTATTATTTTTTGAAATAGCCTCTTACTATGTAACTCAGTTTGCTCTTGAGTTCTCTGTGACCCTGAACTCACAACCATCCTTGTGCATCAGACTATAGCATTTCATTTCTAGAAGTTCTAGAAGAAAAATCATTATTTAGAAATTAATGTATGGGTGATTTAATGAAATTATGAATTAATTATTATTAATTATAGTCTGGCCCTATTGACTATGAAACATTTTCAAACGAACACATACTCAGCATGGCGGGTCAGTGGGTATCAGATGTTTTACTCAGAGCACCATCACATTTACGTCATTACTGGTCTTGGAGAATTTTTAGGCCAGTGATAAGGGAAAGATAAGAAAGAAAATAAGCACTCTTCATTTCTACTGTAGATTATGCATACCAAGTTATTTCTAAACAGTTAATTTTCTAGGAGATTTTCAAAGCAATTCCTTCTCCCTATTATACATTATGTTAGATTTTCAGCCTAGTGGTAGGTACCCGTCACTTACAATTTTTGATCCTTTGATGTGATACATCCTGTTTATTTCTCCCTTCTTATGTCAAAATCTAAATGCATCAACTTTATCTTCTTTTGTTAGTGTCAGTTTTCTTGCTTGGATCCATTCAATTTCTAGATAACATAAATACTTTGGCAGCTGTTCTGGTTTAATGGAAAGACTGTGGACTGCTTATTGGTAGAATTGGGTTTATATCTTGGTTATTGTCATTGAGATTTTGACATAGTATCACCTTGTTTCTCATTTCTAACTTTAAATTGATTATATTTCCTTGAACTATTTCAGGGAGGCCTAAGAAGAAAATTTATCTGACTAAATCTTAAAAACTGCATGATTTGAGAATGGGCCACATAAGAGGCAGTAGAATGTGCCTAATTTAGAAGCATTCCTTAAGTTTTAATGAAAAAGGTAAAGGTGACTTATTTACATTTTCTTGTATGTCTATCGAGCACCTACTATCAGTCACTCTGCAAAGCATAGTATTTCTGTCTTCACAAAGCTTAGAATACTAATATGTCTCTCTTTTAAAAATATCTCAAAGATGAGCCTAATTTCCCTAAAATGTAAAACCTTTCACTAAACATTTTTTCTCTTGCCATACTTGCAAGATCTCAGAAATACTGACAGTAATTCTCTGCAACAAATAAAAGTAGAGCCCATACACATTGCCATATAATAAATAGGTCTAAGACTTTCTTCTGTTAAGTCAGAATTTGTGGCATCTAAAGGAATATGCTGAAGGGAAATAAAAGACAAGAAGACATAAGAGAGATCTCGTTTTTCTGGTATATCAGGGTTTCTGCACCTGCCAGAAAGGAGAATTTTGGTTGGGATAAAACATTTCAAATGCCACGGTAATTCAGAATGGCAACCAGTGAATATCCAATTTTTCACTTGGTCAACTAAGCCAAACCTCAGCTTCTCCAAATCTCTGTAAGTCTCTGTCACTAATTTCAAAGCTTGTTCTCAGTTTAAAGATTACAAATTCAAAGTAAGAATTTCAGATTCCATATTTGATTATTCTTCATAGATGGAAGACTTATTCTTGGGCTTCAAAATAAAAAGCTTTTCACTATTCAGGTTGACTAACAATGCTTAAGTGATTAGGTATTCACCAAACCGGATCATTTTTTAATCAACAATTTTGCCAGGAGAAATTTTATTTGAAATAAAATCTTGGTACAATGTTATTTTTTCAACAAATGTTAAAATAATGACTATATGATATTAATAATGGAGTCCATTCTTTCAAAAATCTAATTATAGAAATGTGGTAAGTAAAAGATTTTCAATTAGCAAAAAGATTTTCAATATTTAAAAGGTCATAAAGAATATTATCCTCAAATAATTTTATCATACATGAGTGCAATGAAATTGATTTGATATATGCATGGATAAAATATAATCCAAAATCTTGTATGTTATGGTAAAATGTTTCTTTACTAATTTAATAGAACACATATTGATGGCAAAGTGCCTATTAAATTTGCCAAATCACTAAAAACATGTATATAAGAAAGGCATAACTATATAACAAAGCTTTGTCTTGATAACTTGATAACTCAATATTTTCCATATAGTTATTCCAATATTCAATATGTGGAGAAAAATGAAATTTAAAATAGTGGTCTAACAATAGAAATAAATATTCATTAGCATTTCATGTGCAGGAAACGCATCTATCTACACTGAATAAGAAATCACCTGCCTCGACATTTTCAAGAAAATTTGTAAATAGATTCAGATTAAAATAGATATTTTAAGAACAATGACTTCAACCCACAGTATCTACCCATCTGTTTATCTATCTCTCTATCTATGTATATCTATCTATCTATCTATACATGTTCATAATTATTTACATGCACATTTGGACAATAATGTTATAGGACTCATTCAATGGAATATTGTATGAATTTGTTTTAAATAATGGATCCCATTTTGTTACTCAGATATAATCTAGTACATTTCTACTGTCTGCAAGCAGAATATTTAGAAGGGTAAATGGAAATAAAATAAATTTTGATGTGGTATGTCCACCGGTGATTATAGCCAAATAATAAATCCAACCAGAAATCTATCCCAAACCACTGTCATGCTTTTATACTTGCTTAGCTCAGAGTAAGTAAGGCTTTTTCTTAATTAGTTAGTCTGGAAAGTGAATGTTTTTCTAAGTAGTTTGATGATGAAGAAAATGTCAATGTAATCACATTTGTTTATCCTGTTTTTAATCTTTTGGATATATAAATTTTGTATTAGTACACGGTTGCCATACAGAGTGCTCAAATTTATCATAGGGAATTTGTACCTGTCCATAACATACCTTATTTCTTCTTTGTTCCCCCATTCTCCTCCCCTCCCTTCAACCCTTCTGCTTTATGGTATCTGTCAATGGATCTTGAGACTAGGATATAGAAATTAAATAAGAAATATACCAAGTGATCAATGGTATGTACATATATGCAATGTGGAGAAATTCACAAAAACAGGGTTTTCGTGAATGAAAACATACTTTTTTGCTGTTTAATCTTTACTGAAAAGTGGATTAAACAAAAACACTCCTTGTGAGGTGGTCACATTGCAGGAACCCTAACCTCAGCAGGCTAGCCTGTAGGTGAGTTAGCTCATAATTTGATGAATTATCTCTCAGGGAACATAGGGGGCTGATATTAAGGCCAATATCTTGTGCCTAGAATCTTCCTCTTATCCCCTACTGTTTAGTGAAGTGGCTTTCCTTTGTCATGCCCTTTTGCCATGATTTTTCTGCCTTTGAGCCAGCTAACCGTAGAAATAAAAACTCTGAGCCCCAAAATATATCTCTTCTAAGTTACAGGTGTACAGGATTTTATCCTAGTAAAGGAAAATTAGCTAACAATAATCCTTTATAGAATTTCTAGTTATAACCTAGGTGTGTAAATTAATCAACTTTTAAGCTTATTCTAGCCCTTGATTATATTCAGGCCCTGGATATTTCAATGCATTAGAGCATTATGTTTGTACTCTGGAACCATAGTTAGACTATAAAACTCCTATTCAGCTTTGAAATTTGCCTGTGACCATGTGGTAGTTATTGGGAAAAATAGGAGAAAGGGGAGGAGTTGGGTATGAATATTAAGGGAAGGATAAGAAAGGGATAGGAAATACAATGGAATAAAGGAAAGAAAAGAGAAGAAAAAAGAAAAGTTGCAGGGAGATATTCAAGTCAAAATGGACAGATAAAGAATTCAATCAGTACAATTGAATGAATCCAATAGAAGGATGTTTTTCTAATTAGTATGTCCCAGATTAACATGTTAAAATTTTTAACAGAAAGAGAAAATTGTTTATTATTTATTATTAATATTACAGGTTGATTTTTCTCAAAGGAACAGACTCTGAAATAAAATTTACTGTGCAGGATGGTCGTTAGGGAATCCTCCTGAGATGAGCACGGAGGGGTAGGAGCAGAAAGCAAGACTGGGAGAAGGAAAGTTGAGAAGAGCTTCTGCCTGGTCAGGGAGTCGGGAACCTCGCAGGAAGCTTCGCATGGATATGGCTGACAGAGGAGTCCTGAGTGTCCAGAGGGGACCATCCATTCATTTCTATGAATTTATCGGTACTGTTTCTTTATGGCCTAGGTAGAGGTTATAAATTTTGGAAGATCATTTTCTTTAGTTAAAGCCATTTCTGAAGGTGACTGATGATGATTGTGTTCTGGCAGGGTTTCTAGTTGTTCTGGGAATCTTCAGTATGGAGCAATTAGTGAGACATCTGGGAAACAAAATTCCAGGAGACATTCAAGAGTATGGCCTTCATAGCGAGTACTCCATTGTAGTGTACATCATAGTCACAGCTGAGTGCTCGAGCTCTTCAGGGCAACGTAAGTTGCACCATAGAAAAGCCTGTGCTGCTCAGACCCACTTCCTTCCTCAGGGAGCAAAGTAGCTCCTGTAGGATTCCAGAGTTGTTTTTTCTTTGTTTGTTTGTTTGTTTGTTTTCTGCTGAAAGAATCTTAGAAAAGTCCCACCTACATTTGCTGGTTGTTAGATTGCAAAGTCATTCATCTCTTTTATCCATTATGCATTCTAGATTCACTTTCTTGTCAGAAGTTGTCTTTGTTGGTACAGAGTCTTTTTTTTTTATATGATTCACATCTCATCCTTAAACAATCTGTTTCTTTGGTCACAGTGCCCTTCTTGGACAAGGGACCTATATTTTATTTGTTCACTTACTCTTGACTGGGCAAATGAGCACCAAGAAGTACACAAATACATTATGTACATACTAAATATATTCTTGCATCAACAGAAACAGCAATTCCAGCTCTGTCTTTCAGTCAATGAAATCACTGATAACCAAGAAGATGATTTCTTCCCTGCTTTATCCCTTGATCTCAAATTGCTCAGGTGGCAACTCTGATGGGATTCCTGTGGCATCCTTTTTAGAAGCACTCTCCCTTTGGGAACTAGCATTTCTGAATCCTTATCACCTACATGTAAGCATCAATTCTCCATGTGAATCACTGACAGTGATAGAAGTAGAACCACTGTTGGTTCCTGGTCCTTGTTCCTTGAAGCAAAATAATGTACTTATTAAGGACAGTGAGCCATATTATTTTTAAAATTTCAGGCATTTGTCCCATGTTATCAGGATGTATAAAGTCTTCACATACTGAACACCCTCCTTGGAGATATCTAATCATGCATCTAGCTTACATTTTCCTAATTTTGATTTTTAAATCTTTATCCTTCTTAGAACCCTGACCAACCAGCCCAAACACTGAGTACTGCTTATGAATCCATATACTATCTAAATTTGAATCTCCTATTTTGCTACATAGTGTGGATGAACAGGTTCACAAGATGAAGTTCTGCTTCTTGGATGGATTTTCCCTTACCTATGCATTTTAAGACCTCTGTGAATAAATTTATAATCGAATGCTCTCCCTATTTGATCTGTGCCCACATTCTGACTCGAACTATCCACCAAATCTTGGGGCCTTTTTTCTTCCTTCAGAATCATAACAGATTTCCATCCATGTGCAAGTTTGGGCCAAGGTACTATGGAAAAGTGGTTTATGACATCAGATTTTAGACTAGTAGCTTTGCAGCTTACTTTTGCCTTCTGATATTGCATAGGCTACATTCATTATATAGTTGGTGGTACCAGACCTACCTGACTCTAAAAATGTAAAGGTAAGACATTATTTACAATTCCTACTATGTACCCTGGAAAGAGCTGTCATCTTTTTATGTATATTGCAAACAGGCTGCCTCTGCCCTGCAAAGAATTCTGTCAGACAGAATCTTCTTACCCTAGGGTCTTAGGGTGAAAGTGCAAGTGAAATTATTTTTTCTTACTAATGAAGGCATATCAAGAATGCCTTAGGCCACTGAATTCCCAAACTGTTTCTACTGTTCTAGGCCTTTCAGTATTTATTTCTTAGTAACCTTTGTGCAGCTATAAGAGAATATTACAACCTGGACGATTTATAAGAAAAGAAATTTTTTAGCTTATAGTTCTGGAATCTTGGAGACTAAGACAAAGGAAGAGATGGCTGATAGGGACTTTCTAATTATATCACTCCGTAATGGAAGGCAAAAGGACAAAAACCTGATGAAAGAGAAAATAAGAGGTGGGCTGAACTCATGTTTTAAGGAGAAAACCATTCCAATGATAATGAGCTCACTCCCATGATAATGAACTTACTTCTGTGTTGACAGCCCTGATCCAATCATGATGGCAGAACCCCTGCCCCAAATGCCCAGTTTCCTAATACCACTCGATTGTGGACCACGTTGTAAAACCATAAAGTCTGAGGGACTTATTGAAATAACAGCACTTTGTAAAGTTTATAACCAACTGTCTGAAATGCTTGCATCTTATCAAGACTTCTCATGTGCTAGACACTTTTGCTCTGCATTATGCCATTAATATAGCAGTTCAGTTTGATTTTCTGTGCAATCTTCCAAACATCCTGACCTTGTCAGATTATATTACAAGAGAGGGAAGGAAGATTAACATAACGTGAAGCAACATTTTTGAATATATACTGTCACTCATTTCAAGGGAATGTGAAGAGTTTCTCTTTCTCTTTTGAACAGCAATGGACAGCATGTATTCACATCAGGAGCCACATACATACTCCTAACGAGATACTAATCTGCTCTAGCAAAGCTACTGCATACAGCAAGCAGGTGGCTGCAGTCATTGTCATCTGTCAGGTTCTGTGTACATTTTCATAAGAGCAAATTGCTAAGTAGGAAATAAAGCAAGCCATCCCCCTACTAATTACTTAGATCTTGATCAGTGACACTAAATTTTGCCATTCTTGTGGAATATGACATTATCTGGCCAGCAGCAGGAAGAGATGGTTTTGGAGATTTCCACTCGCTATATTCATTTAGGATCCGTCAGTGGGTATATGACAACTTGCCAAGAAACCTAAGGGAAGGATGAAATTTAGGGACGGGATTATCAGGAAATGATGAGCATCTCAACTCAGATTTTCAGTGGACCCACTGTGAGCAAAACTTTGACTTAGACTTCACGTATTATCTGGTTTGTGTATATTCCTACTCCAATAGGGATGCTGGTGACACTGTGGTGTCCAGGTGAAAATGCCAAACAAGACATGTTATCCAAAAAGTCACGGAACACTTGAATTATCTTTTTTCCAAACACGTGGTGAGCCAAACAACTGAGTGTCTTCCTCTTAGGGACATGCAAGAAAATTCCAGTTACACTATCCTAGTATTTTAGAGTACACCTTATTAAAGACCTGGCTATTCATTCAGCATATTCCAGTTTTAAAATTGGTTCAGATCCAGAAACAAGGCTATCTTGTTTAGTTTAGTTTAGATTAGTTTTGTTTTGTTTTTTAAGTTCCACCTTTATTCATCACTCACCCAGGCTCAATTACTTCTTACAGAACAAATAGAGTAATATTCTTCCAAGTCTTAGAATGTGCTTTATTTTCTAAATGTCAACACTTCTGAGCTGCACTTCAGACCTTTGTTTGATTAAAATAATTGCACATACTCAGCTTCTGAGGGTAAAGCAGCATCAGTTGGCCTCTGCTACCTCAAGGTATAATCCTCATTGCCCAGTTCTGTCCTGAGAGGAATAATTTCAAGGTCATCCATGGGCAGTCCAAAGTAAAGCACAACTTAAACTTAGCAATGCTGGTTTTTCCTGATCAGAGCATTTCTATCACTTCATAAAAACTATAACTTGAAACCATTTTATGGAGTAAGACATCTGGGTGAATTTTCAACTTAATGTATCAGATATGATCATATCTTTACTTTTAATCCCTTTCCACATTCCGCTGTAGCACTGTTATCTTATTTATAAAGGTATTTGCTCTGTGTTTCTAGGAAGAGTCCCAGGGGTATGTTGTTACATCTTCTTCAAGAACTGGTCAAGGGAATAAATTACTTATCACCATAAGTGATTCCACACTGGGGAACACATTTAACTAAGTCTGTGTCCTAACTACTCTTGTTCCATGTCTATTCCCCCAGCATCTGCTTTCACATACTTATACTCAAGGGGAGAGGGTTAATTCCTCTTTAATAAACTTATAAAATCCCTGAGTTGGTTGTTTTGTGACTTTTCTTACTGACCAAGTGTCCCTGAGAAGAAGTGAAATGTGTGCAGAAATTTAAGACACAATTCTCTGCATATTCTTAAAACAAACAGAGAGCTATGGCTCTCTGTCTCATTAGTTATTTAGAAAATGTGTAGACATCTGAGGGTAAAAGGAAGCATAAGACTTCACGAGTTTGGGTGAAACAATGCAAATCTTCTATATGATGAATTTCCATTCTTTTCCTCTCTGACCTGGCTATTGCTCATCTTTCTTTCTTAGGAGTTTTACCTTTTGAAAAGTGTTCCTGTGACATGTTCTCCTCATGCAGTAAATGAGAACCTCTTTTTAATGCAACCTAGATGAATTTTTGGGACATTTGTGTAGTTTTGATTGAGCAAATAACTCTAGTTTTGTGTCTCTTTCTAGAGCACTAAGTACATTTAGCAAGTCATTCAACTCTATCATCTATGTTGTAAATATTTTCTCGATATTTTTCAAATGCCTATAAGAGTAATAATGAATGCATATCTCTTTATTCACAAAAAGTAGTAGAGATGGTGGAGTTTTAACCATTCTGCTTCTACACACATGTACAAAGGATTATTTGTTTCCATTCCACCACAAATAAACATAAAAGGAGTCTTCCTTTACAATAGCTAGTGATCCACTCCAAAAGCACATCGTATTAATTGCTTTTTCATACCACTCCTGCAAATAAGTTTCATAAATTGAGTTCTCTCAGTGTTGCTCTGAGAACAAAACTTATGGTGTGACATACTTATGAGGGAATACTCTTGAGGTCAATTCCCTTAGGCAATACGATATGATTGAAAGATTTGGCAGGATAGTCAAGTTTGGGGTAACATGTAGTTTTCACCCAGCCACATGGGGATCACTGAAGCTAGGACAGTGTTTCAGAGCTGACCCTCTCTGGGCTGATATATCAGAGTGCTACAGAGTTGCCAGGCCTAAGGTATGTTGTTGTTAGAGGGAGGGAAGAGCTTGGGCAAGGCAGCCTTTTGTGGAGGAAATATACAAAGAAAGCTGGCATCGGAATGCCATCTGTCGTTAACACTATTAGGAGATGAGGGAGCAATTCATTAATTTTGTGTTCGCGGATCTAGTTACTATATCCAACAAGCTGTTATTGTTCCTACATTACTTGATTTCTTTCAAACTTCAGAAAACTGGTTTCTAATTTTCTGCAATACTTTTCTAAACTACTTTTACAATGTCATATTTTGAAAAAAAATGCATTAAAGACTTCTAATCCACACATTATTTGATTGCATTTTATACTTTTTTGCAGTTTTTGGATGTTATGCTATCACTTGGCTTTCAGTATACTCTCGAGCATCATATGTTTACTTGAGGAATTTCTTTCTTATGCTCATTATTTTTATTTCTGAATAACATTCAATTGTAAGTATGAATCACAGTTAGTCCACTCACATAACTGAATGGCCTACTCATTTTACCCTTAATATCCTCTCTATTTGTCTAAACTTTAGATAGGTTTCATTGTAACTGTAAACCTTTAAACTCTTCTTTTTAGAAAATTTACTGGAAAACTTAAAATTGTAAAAGATTTTCTCCCTTTGCCTTTTTGAGATTTAAATCTTATCTCAACTTCCTGTCAGTTTTACAAGCAAGTAGCCTCTCAAAGACCAGCAGTAGCCTCTTCCAAAGACCGTGGAAGGAAATGCATCCCCTCTCCTAGTGACTTTCAGAGGGCAGGAGTCTAACTTTGAAAAGTATCAATCGAAAGACATATGCAGTCAAGCCATATGCACAGCTTACCTACTAAAGTCCTCTAGTACTTCTCCAATGGCTCAAGCAGCACTTTAAAATGCCTCCCCCATTCTGTTTCCAGCAGTTAAATTCAAGATTTTTCTTACACTGCAATTGTCTTAAATAAATCATCATCACTTGTTTAATTTATCTGGCTCAACTTTTCTTTTACAGTTTTCGTGGTGTGGATTCCTCTATTTAAAGTCTACAGAGATACAGCCCCTTAACCACCAAGGCTGAAGCTTCTTAATCTCGTGCTAGTGTACAGTATTATCTAGCCAAATTAATCATCACCTACTGTGCAAACATGTTCAAAAGAAAGAAATTAATCTCATGTAAGAGGCACCTTCCCTCCCTGTGGTTATTCAACATTAGTAAAAACAAACAAACAAACAAACAAAAATCAAGACAGGGAAACTACCTAAATGTTCTTCAACTGATAGATGGACAGAGAAAATGTGCACAGTGGAACACTTTTTAGCAGTAAAAAAATAATGAAATCCTGACATTTCTGCCAACATGTGTAGGACTGAATATCATTACATTAAATCAAATAAGGCAGGCAAAGAAACTCAAGCTCTGTGTGACCTCACTCACCTTGAATGTAAAGAGTTGACCTCATAGAAATCAAGAGTAGAGTGTTGATTGCCAAAGCTGTAGAGTATGCAAGAGGGAGGAAAGGGTACTAAATTACAATCAGCTAAAGGTAGGAGGTCCTAGCATACTATGCTAGGGTGACTGCACTAAAGCAGTACTGTAACTCAAATTGCTAAAAGAAAAGATTTTGAATGTTTTTACTGTACATATACTTCAAATCTTAAATGGATTAGATTGTTTAAGCTGAGTCAATATGAATCAAACATCACATATTACCTAGGGAATGCTTATTCCCTGAGGTGGGGGTGTTTATGAGGATTTGGGGGCCAAAATCAGTAGAACTTGTGAACCTGTTGAAAGATGATTGAATTTGCAAATGAAAGATGAATTTTCTCCCATCATTCTTTAAGGGAAGGTGACACAGGTGACAGCTAACGCAGGGTAAGAGAGCTGTAGCTCATCTATCTGGAAAGGACCATTTTACAGATGAAAAGGGATATTCTATTCACAGGTAGGAAACCCCATTAGCAGATACTCAGGAATTTCCTAGGTTTATGTCTGGAACTTGTAGTTTTTATTGAAAGTATAATTTTAAGATTGTGATTTTTCTTATGCATTTTCTACCTATCTCGTTTTTCTTATGCTACCTCAGGCCTATTTAAAAATATCCATTTCTCTAAGGGTTACATATTTAGTTTTTTTATTTTTGTTTCTGATTTGTCAGCTCCCTTGAAAATCAATGGTGGTTTTATTCTTTAAATATATTCTGACATTAAATATAAGTTTCTTGTTCTTTACTCTTTTGAAACATACTTCTTTTTTCAATATCTATTCAATTTTTCACTTCCATATATTCTAGCTAAGCTCTGCCAGTAAGTCCCCAAATGAAATCATTTTATTTTCTCTTAAACTGCTTTTTTCTGTTACTAATTTCAATGACTATCATTCCCAACCTCTAAGTTGTCTATTCCCCAAACCTAGAAGTATATCTTGTTCACTGCTTCAATATCTTTGCACTAAATTTAACAAGTCTAGTTCCTCTTTTCATTAAAAATCCTTCACTTGTTTTTTTTCCTATACATAGGGGATATTGAATAGCATTATTTAGAAGAAGAAGGACTCCTGTGAGGTGGAGCTGTGACATGAATTTTAGCTTCTTGGGGTTCATTTGTTCATGGAGGGAATAAGGTGGACTCTGCTGGGGCAGAAAGCACACAAATGCCAAATGAAGTAGTAAAACCAAAGATACCCAGTCCTGAGAAGTATCTGAAATGTTCAGTTTCCTCAAAAGGAGATGTAGTGACAGAGATCACAAACTACAGCAGCATATGGAAATGTAATGCTTTGGAAGGACAAGTGGTCTTTTATGTTCCATCCAAAATAATCATGAAACTCAAGTGTTCTTGAATAAAAGCAATGCAAATGTGCATGTGTGTGTGTGTGTGTGTGTGTGTGTGTGTGTGTGGTATCCACAGCCATTATGTGCAGACCACAGGAATTCAAAGCATCATTACCTAACATAACTTCCAGTCCTTCTGTACTTTCTGGTTCTTAATGAAGAAAGAGGAAAGAAATTACATATGAGTGAAAATAAAAATGCTCTTAAGGATTTGGGTTGTGAATTAATACCGTTCCTTAATGGAATACTTAAAATCAGTGAAGATTAATTTAGTAAACATATTAATTGTTTTTCCATCTGTTTTCATTATGCCCATTATCAAGCAGTGAGGAAGGACCTATGAAAACTGAAGCCATGGAAAGTAAAGGCAATTTTCTTTCCAGAAGGCTTGGTTATTATATGTGAGCTTTATTTACTGAATTAGACAACAAGCAACTTTTCTTTGCCATAGATTTTGTATAATGATGAAAAATTTCAGGGATATTTTGGATAAATTTGCAGTGCCTACGAATTACAATTGTAATTTGGAAATTTATGTGAATATTGCATATACACTTATACATAAGAAAGCAAAATGCAACTAAAGTTTTGGAAATCATTTTGTTTTCTTTCTATTTAATCACTTTCTACCTGTTTTATAAGACATGATTTGGAATTCATATCCCCAAGGAAGCTTACCTATAATATACTATAATAATAAGCTGGCATAATAGATACTATCATGGCTAATGTAAGACCCTGAAGCCTGGGACTATCTGTAACCATTAATCACAGAATCCATGGAGTTTAATGCAGGATCTGGTATATTTCAATTGTCTGATGCATATGTGTTTAACATTTTAACTTCTTATGTTAGCAAAAAAAAATTCAAAAATTTTCTGTATATTCCAATTACTCTAGAAGCAGAGTAGAGGAAATTTATTTTATAATCAGAAAAAACACTGAGTATAAATCAATCAAATTTCATGGGTAATAATCTATCCACTCTCATCTTCCTTTGGTGTTATTTTTTTAGGGCACAAAACTTATTGCATATCTTAATCTTTTCATATCCTCTTTGAAGCTCATATTTCATTTAACATATAATATTTCTAAGCAAGTGGACAAGATTGTTTTTTGCAAACTTTTCTACCAGAATTTTTAACATTAGATAATTTCTTTTGGTAGCATTCTGGGAAGCAAATAATTAGATAAAGGGCATCTCTGTATTCATTTCTTCATGAAAGCATATCAGCATGAATTCCAAGATAGCTGTCAAGAAATCAATACTGTTTCTTATACCTCCCCTAAACTGCCACCAGGAAGCTGGGTTCCTTATTCTTTATTCTTGGTTCTTTAAGTCTTTGGATGAAAGAAATTCAGCAAAGATGTATAAGCCAGGTAGACATATTGGCAGACAGGACCACAAAGGCATCTGTACCAAGTGTGAGCTTGGATAACATTTTATGCACCGAAGTGTTTCTCCTGAGTTTCAGGGATGTAAGGTGATTGTGAACCTATCGATGTTGCTCCTTGAAGTGACTTTGGATTGTCAGTATCTCAAGAAGGTCTTCCCTGTTCTTTTCAGACAGTCATATTTCCTCAGGGTCCTTAATCATATAAGAATCAAAATCAGTTCTCAGTAAAAAGAGAGATCTTTAAAAATTATTCCCTTTTCTGCCATCACTGGGTATAGATATGGAAGCCAGGAATGATGCACACATTACTATGAAAATAAAGCCAGATGTCAGAGGAATAAGCACAATGTCTGTGTAACTTTAAATTGTTAGTGTGCTCTGTGGGATCACTTTACATTGAAACCTAGAAAGATTATAAATATAATGCATTAACATGTCTTTATTTTTTTATTTCACCAGCAATGCATGCTATTGCCTTATAGGTTTAATAGTGTCTAATTACTTGTCTAGTAAAATTACCCCAGATATTTATTATTCTTACTTGGCCAGCAGATTTAAATTTGTGTGGATTGTTTTAAAATATATGGGTGTATACAAGAAAAAGAAGCAGTTAGCTTCAGTATTTACTTTCTTAACAATCTTGTTTCTACAACAGACTACTGAGTTACAGTTAATTACAAAACAAATATAAATCATTTGGTGAGATACAGAAATACTGCCTGTGTTTCCCCTATCTCTTCAGTTTTATTCATCTGGTTTAATCTTTTTTTTATGACTGACAGACAAGAGAAGGAGAGATGGTTTTTTTCAGTAGTAATTTTTATGCAGTATTAAAGCAAAATTGTAACAGAACTGATCAGTTAGTCAGGGAAAAGAAATTTGCAAAGACCTAGAAGGCAGAGACGGAACTCAGTTTCACTGAAGCAAAAAGTTAGAGAGCATTTAAGCAGTGGGGTGAGCTTCTAGGAAAGCCCTGGAGGAAGAGCAATGTAATAATCCCCTAGTGGGGTGCAGTCAATGTGAATGTGGCCACCCTGTTTGCTAGTTGAGCTTTTTCCAAGGTAGACTTCTGCCCTCTCTCTGCCTCACAGGCAGCACACAGGTCATTGCAAAAGATATTTCTGGGCTATAAAAATCTACATCTCAAAGTGGTAGAGAAAGAATTTTCAATTGGAAGATTTCTAAAGTGAAATGTTCTAGGTTAAGTGTTAGTGAGAAGTCTATGTTATCTATGCAGGGTGTTAATGCTTGTTGATTACCAGGCTATAAATTATTAGACCTAAGCCACTTCTGTAATTTTGCTTTAAAAGCAAAACTATTCTTTTATGAAAATCTGCAAGATAAAATACCAAAAAGCAATGCTTAATCTGACACTTACCTAGAAATTGTCATATACTTTATTCATATCCAAAGATGACAGTGGCATACACTGAACCTATGTTGACCAAGGAGACCCTGAGAAAATGATTAGGAGGACTCTCAAGGCATCGTTCCAGAGAGACAAAAAGTTCAATAACATTTGGACTTGAGTTCCGAAATGGAGTCAGAATCATATTCTAGTAAATGATTTTTCCTTATGGTTCTTTTATTACTATATAGAATCTAATTTCTACTCAAAGTAGAGCTTGTGTTCAGTATTATTTAAGTCAAACCCTCATTAATCATTTTCCTCAAATAATATCTCTTATTTTTTTCACATCTTATTATGGTGTATTTATTCTGATGTGTGGGATTCCATTTTTAGTCATAAAAGTGAAACATATTTTCCTCAATTGATCTTATATGACTATATCTATTAACTGTATTTTCTATTGCAGAACTATGACATTTCAATCCTTATAGTCTTCAGCAAGTATATTTTCACAAAATCATCAGAAATCAAATAAATCATTCATTCTTTTAATTTCTTGAACTTTCATTCTTTCCAACTGAGATTTGTTCCATTTGCTTCAAAATGCTTAAGATCATAATCCTGATAAAAATCTAAACTTTAAAAAATATGGCTTAAAACCATTGTTTTCTGCAGATGACCTTATTTAATAGTCACAAATATAAGAAAAGGATCTTGCTGGATTTTATGCCCACAGTAATACTGGTGCTCCCTTCCCCAGATTTCACTCTGGGTAGGCTGCTCTGCAAACTTCCACCAGCTGAGCAGTTTAAAAACAACAGAAAGGTGTGTCCCATTAGCCTGGAATCTGAGAAGTGCAGGTTGAACATCCATGAGAGGTCCAGTTTTCCTATTCACAGAAGTTCCCTGGAGTTCTGTCCTTTATACTAAGGACCGAATCCAAGGACTTCATGCTAGATTAAATCTTTAATCTGTTACTGGGATTTGGGGTGCTGGGATCTCCTTTTAGAGGTGATTTCTGACTTCCTTTTTGTCTTGAGCAAAGAACTGGTTAAGACAGGCACAAACAGTGACAAGGCTTTACATTTAATAAAGGTAGGTAAAAACAGACTAGGCAGGAAAGAATAAAGTACTTTGCAGGGCATGAGTGGACAATCATGAAGAGACACAGTAGCAAGAGCTCAATGGTGCTGTCCTTTTGCATATTTCCTATGCTGCCAGAAAGCAGCATGGACAGTCTGCTAGAGTTCTTGTAAGACGTTGGGGTTCAGGGCTTTGGGAAGTGTTCTGCTCATGTTCCCTGGGATTTTGTAATTAAAAGGATATACCTACTTTCTCAGCTAGTTTTAACCATACCTTAGCCTGCTGCTTTGAATTGTTTGAAAAAAAAATTTTTTTGAGACAAGTTCTTGCTAAGGTGCAGAATTACCCAAACCCTGCTTGCTTGAATTTGTGATTCTCCTGCCTCAGCCTCTCAGTTCTTGGATTAGAGACATGCACGCTTACTACAGTTTTAGAGTCTGTTTTTATGAAGTCATCCCATTCCGAAAGCAACATCCCTTAATAACAGGTCCTCCAGGGGACAGATTTCAATTTATTTCGAGGAGATGCCACTGTTCAGGCCACAGCGAATGGTTTAAAAACAGTTGCTGAAAATGTTTCTCCAGCTTGAAGAAGAACAGAGTCAATCAACAAAGACAGCTGAGTCTCCCTCTTAAAATAATGGTATGAGAAGATGCTTTCAGAATTAAAACGAAGCAAAACAAAACAAGCCTGAATTCTAAATTTACATTTAGACTAAAACTGCATTTCCCAGAGTCCTTTTGTCCTGCGGTTTTCTAATATGTTGGAAGTACCTTCATTGGAATGTAGCTCTGCTGTACTCACTTTGTTGAATGACAAAATCAGTTACAGAAAGTAAAACCTTTGAGGAGACTCATTTGGGTTCATATAATTTATTAAAATCACTGAGAGACATGTATTTCCACTTGACTCAGTCATTTGTTAAAATGCCATTCTGAAGCTTCACAACCCTCCCAAAGATTCTTTACAAGGAGGATGACAAATTTCGGTGGTATATTATTTAAACATCCTTACTGTATTATTATTCAGGTTGAATCTGCTCATGCAAAGTAAAGTGTTGAACAATTTTCTAACTAATTCAAGTAATTTATGTAAGCACTCTGACTAATTTGAACCAATAAAGCCACTTTCATTCGGAACAAGTTTATTTATCTTCATTGCCTTAATAATGGTCTCTAATAACCGTTCAAATTTGCCGGCAGAAAAACCACATTCTGAATTAAAAGTCAAAATGTTAAGATGTATAATCACCTGAAAAGGAATATGAAGAAAGCAGCCTAAAATTACAGAAGTCTTTCATTTCAAACTTGGTTTTCCCATCTGGAGCAAAAGCTCATCAGCCAGATTTTTGTCCAGGGAAATTTCAACATGAAATTCAGGACGGAGGCATATGTCTGTATCTGTATTTGTTTTTATCTATCATTATGTTGATTGACATATTTATAGTTATAATTTAATCCATGAAAAGATAACTTATGTTGATGTTGTATATCCACCCTGGAATGTTACCCGTATGAGTGTTGTAGAATTTTAGGGTACAGTAGGGTTCACATTTTCTCCGTCAAGCCTGCAATTACCATCCAGCATATGTAGTGACTTGAAAATCAAGAGTTTGATTTAAATTTTATACCTTCATACTCTTCACTTTTTATTACATTTATTTACTCCTGCAATGGTGAAAATAAAATGTGTTAAATACACAGTATGTCTCCTATTGACCAACTGCAGTGGAGGAAAGTGGATTTCTCCTCTGTGACCCTGAAATATGCACCACGGAGTTAGATGGCCACTGTGTATTTCTATGTATGGCTTCAACATATTACACAGACCTTTAATGTATAGTATCTAGAACTCATTTTCTCCTGGACTCTAATGACCTGTATTTTAATGCAGGCCCAGTTTCTCTGTGGTCATGAGCCTTCTGTGACACACTGTAGAAACAAACAAATGACATAAACGATATATAACTCACTCATTATTTAAATGCTTTACAAAAGAAAAAAGTTATTATCTTTATACAACAGCATAGATTATGTCCAGTTGTATGACAAAACCCCATCTTTTTAGGACATAGAGTATTTTCGTGTACACCAGTTTCCACTGAATTTTAGCTGATTGCAATGAATTTGGCATCTATTTATGAAAGCCAATTTAAATATTTTTTCAGATACCTGAGTTTTTAACCAAATTTGTATTTGCTCATTCTATGTCTACTATAATGCATCTATTTATTTATTTTTTTCTCTCCATGCCAGATGGGCTTATTGGATCTTCAGCATTCATTTGGGAAAAAAAAATGATGTGGGCACAATGTTAGTGTCTTGGCAGGGAGGCGAGGACAGATAACTGAGAATGAATTTTATTTAGGGCCAACTCTGTCTCCTGTTTACAAATTAAATAAGTTTAATTAGAATCTTATATTTCATATAACATGATGAACATATAAGCTCTTAGCTTATAGAATGAAAGGACAACTTTCTTCTTAGATGAAGGAAGCCTAATTTGAGGAGATTTAACTAATGGATTGTTGTTTACTTGTATTATTTTAGATAGAGATAAATGAAGTTATGGATTAAATAAGCCGTGAATGTAATACACATAATGAGTTGGATTCCTTTAAATAATTTATCTTTGCTTCCATGTTTTGCTGAATAAACAGGAAAAACTGTGTTCATAAAAGTCAGATAACTTACAGGCAAAATTTATACCTTCACACTTCTAGGTGTTGCATTTACTTGAATATCTTCCATTTCTATCATTTTAAGCTCAAGAATCAAAGTTTTATTATGCATTATTCTTCCTCTCTTATGTATCTCATATTATTTATTGCTCAGTGCTAAATACTATACATATTATTAATTTTACTCATGTTTACCAAACTAAGAGTTTTAAACTTGAATGGCAATAGACTGAGATCATTTCAGGAAAGTGTCCTTTGTTATGTAGAAATAATTCTTTTCCGTGTCATGGTGAAGCAATGTCTCAACCTGAATAATATCAATAGAGTATGTGGCATGCTACACGATACAAGGTACTGGTCCCTGAATCCCTGCACCATTGCCTGACGGTTCGAACACTGCCCTCTAAAACCCATTCACATGAGAGTGACGCAGCTGCTGTTTTCCAGGGCTTCTCCTGGTCTGTGAGGGAATTCAGATACTTAAAGGCAAGCGGTTCCTGTGAGACACGAGGCCCTCGGAGA
The DNA here is from genome assembly GCA_004027455.1 of Hydrochoerus hydrochaeris. Classification (NCBI taxonomy): domain Eukaryota; kingdom Metazoa; phylum Chordata; class Mammalia; order Rodentia; family Hydrochaeridae; genus Hydrochoerus; species Hydrochoerus hydrochaeris. The sequence continues at coordinate 54,623 of PVLA01007765.1, forward strand.
GATGGCTTCCACTTGAAAATGTATCCTTGGGAACGTTTCTTAGCGTTACATTTCAGGCTAGTTTTCCATTCACTCTTCGTTGTATTCTTCCACTCTGGATTACACTCAGACCTGATCAGGGCCTCAGTGTCTCTTTCAGAGGCTCCTGCATAGCTACACATTTCCCCTCAATAGCTTTCTCCATAAAAACCCTATGGATCTAACTTCATCTTCCTGTTTGCCCTCAGCAATCTCCAGACAAAGACAAATGGAATGGAGAAAACAGATATTGATTTGGAAGTTTGGGACAGCACGGTTTACTCATCACAGCACTTCACAGACCTAGACAAAACCAGTCTGTTTATACACGGGGAAGGAGAATAGCTGGCATGAAAGGAGTTCAAATTTCTAAAAATGTTACCGCTGGTGCCTTGGGAAATATTCAGGTTTTGGAGGGGAATGCTTTTGTCTATATAATTATTTGGGCTTTTTTTTTTTTTTTGTACCAGGGATTGAACTCAACCTCACACTTATGTCACTGAGCTAAATGCCTCTTTGGCCATTTGAATGTCAGTGGACAAAAGATGTCTACATATTGGTGGAATAAGAAAACCTGGGACCCTAAAACGTGGGAAGTTATCTAAATGGGTACCTCTGAGCAGGCTAGTGTGGGGAAGCCCCAAAATGTCTGCAGTTGAAGAGGAGAAGCACATTTCTCTCATGAGAGTTGGTGCCTCTGCTGTGCATCGAGCTGCAGAGGCTTCGCAGCTAGAATGAGGTATCTCTACGATTCCTGGAACGGCCTCCCTAACTTCATCTCCTTTTTCTCTGTCTCATACTGAACAGGAATATTACATCTCAGCGTAACTTGCCTGGAGATACTATGAATCTGCAAAATATTGTGCTCTATAATCTTTGCAAGAATGTGTTAGCACATGCAGACCAGAGATAGAAGAGTATCTGGAAATAGATTTTGAGATTGCTCTGTTAAAGGGATCTGAATATGAGAATAGATATGCCACTAGGCTTGGGACACTTTCTTAGAATGTGGTTTGACATTTTGGAAAAGTTTCCAGGGATGGATCAAATTTGCTATGATGGTGGCTGTTTTTTGAGAACTAGAGGAGATGACAACCAAAGCCCAACACAGGGAAAATGGCTATGCTAGGTGGTAAAGGAAGGATTGCAGAGGCTCCGAGAAGTGCAAAAGTGGAAACAGATATATTATGTTAAGCCGGGAGATTGTGTTATGCGAGAAGTCTTGGAAAACACACTTTGCTCCAAGGCCAGTGGCAGAGGGCTGATAAGTGCTCTGTGAGATCTTCCCCACTGCAATCCAGGGCTGATGGGGACAGCACTCACAGAGCGGGGCCAGTAAATAGCCAGAGCAAGAGGGGCCATGGAACATCACCTTACTATTGAAAAGAGAGAGGCCACGCTTCTACAAAGACTGAGCAAACAGGGTGGCAAGCCTGCTACTGTACAGTCAGATGCAGAAGTAATTAAAAGAGTGTGGTGCCCATAAAAATGGATGAAGAAAAATTAAAGCACATAATTTTTAAAATGTTATAAGTAGAAAAATCAAGAATCCAAGGGCAAGAGGTGGTAGGTAAACATCCCTCCAAGATAACCCACCTCCTGTCTTTTAGATCAGAGATAATTTTCAAATATGGGACACATTGGCTGAGAAGGAGGCTTACAAAGCAAAGCTACCCTGCTTCACCATGGGAATTATAGGCTGTATAAGAATACTATATGAATATTTCAAGAATTATTAGACACAGGATCTGAGTTGACATTGATGTATGGAGATGCAAATCACTATTAGTATAGTAACTTCACTGTGGGCAAAATGATTCTACATTAATTAGGTCACAAAAAAATTGAGTGCTGACTCATGCCCGTGAGTTTCTTAAGTGCATTGTACAACACTTGTTTCATTCTGGCTGTTGCATTAGACACTTGAACTATAAGGTAAGAGTGGCCACAGTGGGGCTAGTGGAAAAACTAAGTGGAAATCCCTGTAAGAGCTTCCTAAAACCAAAATAAGAAACTAAAAATATTGAATTCTGAAAGAGGGGAAAGATACTGATGAGAAACCTTATTAAATTCTTAGGGTTTCAAGCTTTGTGGTTTCCATCCCATATCTTTTTAAAAATAGGTTATTCCTCTCCTGCTGAATCTGGAAGGATTTTGGAGAATGACTATCGATTACAGCAGTGTCATATAAGTCGTGTTCCTGGTGCCGGCTGCTGTAGTGGACATCGCATCACTTCAGACCAGAGTAATTAGGCCTCGGGGACATGGGATAAGATCATCGATTTTGCAGTATGTTCTTTTCTATTCAAATCAGGACAAAGGGTATCAGAAATAGTTTACATTCAATGGAATGCTTAAAATATTTATTTATACTATTACTGCAGTTTTGTAAAGTCTCCCACCCTTTGTCTTAATATAAATTGAAAAATAAACTTGATTTGTTCAGCATACCTCAAAGCAGTACGCTGATCTATTGCATTAATGAGGTTATGAAAATTGGACGGGTGAAAAATGTTTTAGAACTGAAGGCCTCACTATGACACAGTAGCTCCAGAGTCCAGTGATGAGTCAAGAATCAGTTATTTTCTACACTGTTTAGCGAATCAGCCAACGTAAAGGTTAAATTGCTGTGCCTTTTGTTTGCTATCACAAAGAAGAGAACACAAGATCTCACAAAAACTTCTAGGTTGTGAAGGCAGTCTGCATCTAGAAATGCTGCTCCAATGCATGGAGAGGTAGCACAGAAGTCTGCATGCTTGGGCTGAGGATTAGCTCAGCAGGCATTAAGTGCCTGCCTTGCAAGCGTGTGGTCGTGAGTTTGATACCCAGTACCGATAAAAAAAGAAAAAAAAAAAAAGAAAGAAAAAGAAAAGAAAGAAGTCTGAAGGCTTTTAGGAAAATCTAGAGCAGGAAACTTCTCTGTAGCAGTTACAGACCACATTACTAGAAGCCCTGTTTCTCGGACTGGATATCTGACAGACTCAAAGGCATGGGAATCTTCAGTGGTGGCAAAGATGTAGTATTCGCTTCACAGCAAGCTCTGCACTGATTGTATTGACGCCAAAATCACAACCACAGCTACAGAAGAGACTCCTCCATATGGAAGGGAAGCATGCAAAGGACCCTGCACTTGTAAATGCTTAAGTTGCAAGCCAAAAACGGATGGTGATTGTACTACAGCACTATTAGTGGTGATTTGGAAGGATAGTAAGGAAAAACAAGTTTCCCATGTAGACCTGCTACTGCCCTAGACCTGCAGAGGTGAGTCCTTTTGTATGAAAAGACAAGAGGCCTAAATTGGGCGTGGTGGCGCACTCCTGTAATCCCAGCACTTGGGAGGCTGAAGCAGGAGGATTGCTGAGAGTTCGAGATCAGTCTGGGCTACAAAATGAGCTCAAGTTCAGCCTGAATGGTACAGCAAGACCCTGTCTCAAAAAGACACACACACACACACAAACACACACAGAGAGAGAGAGAGAGAGAGAGAGAGAGAGAGAGAGAGAGAGAGAGAGAGAGAAGAGGCCAAAGTTGAAAGGAGCAGTACCAGCAGTAAATGAGCAAGTCAAGTTCAAGTTCATTTTTCGGGTGTAACAGGTACAATAGGTAATGGTCTGAAAGGAATTTATAGGAAAAATCTGTACATTTAACAGTAAGTCTGAGCAAGAGAATTAAAAACCAATGCACAAGTGTAGATCCAAGGTGGACAAATTTTTGTTTCACATGTTGACAACCACACACAAAAAATCATATGCTATGGAGCAGGTAGCAAATAAACAGGTAGCTAAGGCAAAATGATTGGGTAACTGACATTACTCGCAATTCATCACTCATTACCCCAAACCTGGCACGCTGGGTACATGAGCATAGTGAAATGGAACCTTTAGTTCAATAGCAGGGTCTCTGATTGACCGAGGCTGGTACAATTATAGGAACAAAGAAGTATGGTTTTTGAGGAGATCAACAAGCTATTTGGTAGCAGCTCACCTAAACTGGACTCTGTTCTGGAAGGGTTTCCAGGTTGAGCTCTTCAGGATAGATACCTTTCCAGGTGTAGAGGTCGCTCTCTTCCAGAGCTTTGGTGTTACTGCTACCTAGAGTCTTACATGATGAATGACCCAGAGGTATACAGTTCCATCTGGCTTTGAGACAAATTTCACTGCAAGTGGGTGCAAGACAAAGGCAGTCACTGTGGGATCCACCACCTGAATGACTTGTCTCACCATGCAGAGGCTGCCAGTCTTGCCCAATTCTAGAAAGTCTTTTAATGGACAATTGAAGTGTTAAAAGTTTCAGAGTGGGCATTCTGAAACAATGGAGTGTTTGCATGAAATTAAGAATTATTGTGTGATAGAAAGAATATGTGCATCTGGTAATCAAGGGAGAAGGCATAAATGTTTTATCTTGTCATTACTTCCAGTGACACACTGGGGGGTTTTGTACCTTCCATGCCTGAATTCTGGTTCCTGGAGTTTCCACTGATCTATACACTACCATGGATGCTGGAGTGCTTTACACAGCTGATTACTACAGAGTGGAAAGCAGGGAGTCACTGGAAGACACAGATCTCTACTTCCAAGCGAGACAGGGCTGCATTTTACAAAGGATGAACAAATATGTTTGGATTGTAGGTGATCCATTTAGCTGTCTCTTACTTGTCTTTCTCGCTGATATGACTGAACAGGTAATACAGCAAGATTGACATAGAAGACCATGATAACCAGGAGTCTGGAAATCTCAAACATGAAAGTTAGGGTCTCATGACCAGGTTAGTCATTGCGAATACAGGGATGTGAGGGGGATTTGGGAAGGATTGTAGAGGAAGAAACAAACGATTTGCTGACCTCACATAACTGTAGCTGTGAGAGTCTATCAACGTGTCGCTTGCAGTAGTTACCGCTCAGAAGATGGCATCGTGCAGTGACTGACCCTAAGACTGCGTGATGAGGAGTGTGCGTGGCCATTGTGCAATACAACATTTAAATTTCTCAGAAGGAAGATGTCGTAGCCTTCTGTGGGTCCTTCATATTCTTTCCCCAATACTTTCCTCAGTGAATCTCTTGCAAAGGTGATAGTATCTCAGATATTCTTACACACATAATCTCATCTTCTTCTTTTTTTTTTTGGTACCGGGGATCGAACTCATGACCTCGCACTTGCCAGGCAGGTGCTTATGCCACTGAGCTAAATCCCCCACCCCAATCTCCTTGAAGTACCCATAGAATTCTATAGACAAGTTAGAGATTCCATATTTTTTTTGTATGTACCTGCTTTTCACTTATTTTCCTATATTATAATCTATGGATGTGTCTACATTTCCCTCCCAATTGTTTAAAGCACTCCCATAAAGAAATAATGTTTAGTTTTTACATTTATTGCTCAACAAGTTATGTAAATTTGAGCATATTATTAAAATAATAAATAACTAAATTATTCACAAGAATTAGAAAAATAAATAGTTTTAAAGTACCAGTACTGTCTGTATATATTTTTTGACTTCAAATATACTGTTTGATAGTAAAAGTTTTTATACATGCATGCATTTTTATATTTATAAAACATCAGAAATAGGGGAAATGTGTATGTGTTCTGAATTAACTACATGCCATTGGTCACATGTCAAATGAATCACGTAGATATGGTATACTTCATCTCACACCACCTCACTCATATAGATGTTATTCAGTTGGTATCACACAAATGTAAAAGTTAGTTTATAATATATATGTAACTGTATTTCTAAAAGTTCTTCCTAGTGCCCCCACAGAGCCATCCGTGAATTAGTTCATGAATTCTATTACTTTGGGCCAAAGCAGTTATTTGAATATAGTGAGAAGGAAAGAAAATCACACTCACAGTTGTGAGAACACTGTTTATAAATGATATTTGGTCAAAATATGTAAAAATGAACAAAAGTTAATTATGTTATTTTCAATGTTAGTATATTTGACCAGGGTCAGGCACTATTATACGATTGATGTTGTTAATCTAATTCACATGACGGAAAATGCCTTAGAATAAGATTGTTTTGTATTATAAAGTTATTAATGATCATGAAGGAAAATGATAACCCTTTTACTACAAAAATATGTTATTTTCCAAGGAAAGGCAGAGGGGTGCCCAATGCTTCTGGAGTATTACCCAGCTATAAAGAAGGACAAACTTGAGGCTTTTATAAGTACATGGATGCAACTTGATACCAAATGCATAAGTGAAATAAATCACACTTGCATGTATAAATGTTGTTTCTTTGTAGTGTAAAAAAAACTGAAAGAGTTAATAAGATCCAAAACTGTATGACAGATATTGTGAAAATGAAAGGGAAAGAAAGTGCTCAAAAAGAAAAAAACAACTGGGATAGGGGAAAGGAGAAAAGGAAGAAGGAAAAAGATTATATGCATATATATATATATATATATATATATGTGTGTGTGTGTGTGTGTATGTCTGTATATACAAGATGGATAATTATACTACTAATCTCTTTTTTTATTGAGAAGAACAGTTTATGTTTTCATTGTTTGATTGTTTGATCATTTTTTATGCCTCAATCTTGTAATCTGAACAACTACTTTTAAGATAACAATATCCATGTATTAATTAGTCCTAATTTCCTATTATTCTTTTTTGAAATTCTGCATCATTTTATACTTTTTTTGTTTTTTTAAAAAATATGTTATTTTAAAATGCATTAATTAGATGTTGACTATTGGCAGGAATAAATGTCAAGGAAGTACATTAAGTTCAAGTTGATTACAGTTGACATATAGTCAAAATAAGGGACCTAGAAGTACTGAAAAGGATGAACAAGTCAAGAACAGATACAATGTTTCAAGAAAATTGCCTTCACCTGTCATATTTTTTCTAGCTGCATTCGGTTCATTTATGATTAGTTTAATGGTCCTTTCCAGAATGAATACTCGTCAGAGGCAAGCACACATATATCGCAAATAAATTCTCAAGATAAACAGGACATGGATATTTTAATGACCTATTAATAAACACCTTTGCTGACTGATGGTGCATGAAGGCAGTGCTGAAATCTTTGTACTGCCTGGGATGCGTACTAATGCAGCAGTACAGTCAACTCAAATAACAATGTTATGCCTTTTCTAGATATTGTTAAAATTAATTCTCAACAACATATAATCTATTCTCTTAAAACAATTGAAACAATTATCCATAATTTATATTATAATGACTTGAATTTCTTTTCACTTTATGCTTACCATGAAGGCTATGAAAATAATTCCATTTATGTATTTTTATCTTTCTTTTCATGTGGCAATCAATATTAGCTCTTATCAGTCTTCATTACAGTTAGAAATTTTTGCCCAGTGTTTTTTTTTTTGCATGCTTTAAACTTATTCTCAGAACTGTGTTGCTGATTCTAATTTGACAACACAATTGTAGAGTAGAAGAACATGACCTTAAGGCAACCTGAACTTTAACACATTGTGTGCATTTACATAACATTATGCTGGAAATTGTTTTTAAAATTGGAAACAATGACTGACTAGTGCACTGACCCCCTACACATATAGCCTGAAGCACAGAAACCATAAAGCATTTAGACCTCATTAGCAAAAGAGACATTAATGATGGTAGCTGTGCAGTTCACAGACTTATTAGTCACCTTCTATATTCCAAAAGGGCACTTAGAACAGCTGTGCCAAATAGCTTCAAAAATACTGAGCAAAACTGTGTTCTAACTATAACAATATTCTGTGGCTCTCTGAGTTGACTTGCTGTTTGATGTAGCTAGTGTTAGAAATGGCACGGTCATTGTCTTGTCTCAGAAAGACTGATAAAATGATGGCTTGTGAGCCTTTAGTGGCCATAAAGAATGACTGTGAATTCTTGCCTCTGTGGTTTTCTTGTCATTATGCTCATGAGAATTATGTATTGAACAGCTTGGACCTCAGATGCAACAGCCTGTACTTCCTGGGAACATTGGTAAGAATTTGAGGAAGAGAGAAGAAAGGATTTATTCAATATGAGTGTTACGTAAATTTAGTTTTTGTATGTTGAACAGCCTTTCTTGCATTCCGTAACTCTAATATTTGTTGCTCTCCATGTCCCTTCTACAAATGGCCCCTTATCTGCCTTCACTCTTGTTTTATAGACATAATTCAGTAAGATCTATATCGTTAATAGTGGAGGTGGCAATTTTAATTATCCTTAGGTGTCTTGGTTGCTTTTTTTTTCATTTCTGAGGCAAAATTCCTGATGTCTAAAATTAAGGGAGGAAGAGTTTATTTATCTCACAGTTTGTGGAGGTTTCAGTCCATAATCAGCTGGCTCCAAGGCAGGGTGGCACGGCACATGGGCAACACTTTGAGGAAGGGGGCTAAAGACTGCAAAAGCAATAAGATACAAAGGAGGAGAGAGCCGCCCTCTTTTCCTCCCTCATATTTTAAGCAGACTGTGTCCTTCCCCACCAGGGCTGGTGTAGCACCTACACAATTTCCATGACCAGGATGCCGATGTTTACACAATGAGGACTCTGGCTCCCTGCTGAGTCCCTTGGTTACACTGAACTTTTCAAGTTGACACAAATGGATCAAGGATTACATTAAGAGATTAACTCTATTCTCTTAGTGGTGGAATGGAGGAATTTAAACATAATAACATGGAAAGCATGAGCAAGTGGTTGGATTCCAAAACACTTAGGGACCACTTTTACTTGGGTTTAACTCCTGAGCCTTAAGATAACTTGAACTGTCACTTTAGTACTTGCCAAAGTTGCTTCCTGCTCTAAAATGAAACAAAAATGGTGACATTTTGTAGATACCTCTCTGAAGTGTAGAGGGCAATCGGTTTTTCAGAGCAAGGAGGAGATTAATTTCAAAACATGCACATGGTACACTTGGGGTCATGAAGGAAGTCTGGCTTGGAAAAGGTTCTGTCTTCCCAAATCACTGCCCTCAGACAAATTGTAAGGGACTTAGTTATTTAATTTGCTTTTTACTCATAATATTGAATTAGAAGAATTTAAGTAACTCCCATTTTAGCTTCTAAGAAAATATAAATTTCAAACAATCTTTATTCTAGCAGTATGCTTTTTATCTAAACAGGTTGGCTGGAAAAGATGAATGATGGATTTGGATAGAAATATCAGTGTTTTCTTCTGTTGCAAAAAGTAAAAAATAAAAGCAATTTTGCAGGGCTATGCTATTTTCAATCAAATGTAGCATGAGGTGAATTGCAAATATATTTCTCCTTTGATTTTTCTCCTTTTCATTAATCCATCATCTACATGGTACTTGCAAGATGGCTGGAGCTCTATTGTTTTCCTTCTTGTCTTCTTTGTGACACTGAATTAGCATCTGAGAAATTAATTGCTTCACCACTCCGAGCTAGCTGTTCTATTGTCTGATTTTGGTCCCTCTGTCCAAGTTTGTTCTACTTACATCACTGAGCAGAGAGCAGCATACATCTTTCCACTGTTTGCTTTCTGACAGCTCTTTTCTTCAGTAATAGGAAGACAAAGCTTTCAGGGGCTCTATTAAATAGACTTCCTTAGTTTGTTTCTGTTCTTGCATTACATAAACAAACTTGAAGGAAAATATATATGCTGAAAAGCATTTATCATTTACAGTTATACTGTTCACAAATGATTTATTTTAGGATTGTGAATTTATATTCTATGTATAGGTGTATATTCTGATTTTTGATGTGAAAAATAAAGGTACTGCTTTAATGAGCCAGCTGAAGAACCATTGTCTTACTTTAAACAATAGGGTACTGTTACTATTGGGCTGGACTAGTAGGTAGGTGGTAGAACGTTAAGTCATGTGAAATAAAACAAATAAAACTACAAATCACACACAAACTGTAGAATGGAAGAGCTCTTAAAGGTTCCTGGATTTTTTGGTCAGGTTTTAACTTTAGGGCTAAATCAAGTGGAAAATAAATGAGGACACAAGATTTTTGGCAATTAAGGCTATTTGGCTGATGAATAATATAGATTTCACCAACAGATCAAACATGGTATATTTGCTTTTTATTTTTATTTTTTGGCATTTAAAATATAAATTAAAATATTAAAAAAATGAATTCAGAGATTGGTATTACAAGTTCTCAATAACTACACTATCTACTATTTTTATTTGGAAAAATCATTTGCACTTGACTTTTGAAATGGGCTCATTCATAAAATACTGATCTTTCAGTTTTCTGGGTTTTACTTATTTGCAGAATAGTGAGGTGATCATTGAACACTCTTAGATGTAGCCACAGCTAAGTAGAGTGTGTCTTACAAAGGCACACTCTTTTAAGTGGTACGGGGTAACTGGTGGCAGTTGTGTACATTGTGAGTAACATAAATAATAGATGGACTGTTTTATGCTCTCCAGAAAGCCATTGCTGGAGAGTTTTCTTCAGAAACAATGAAACTGACATACTATAGTGCCTGATGCTGAGTAAGAAGCATGTGATTTTTTTCTATATAGTTCTTGGACTTTTTGAACAAACTTAATCATTTTAATACCCTTAAAATGATCTCAGCTTAAAGGATAATACCTTTAAAGTGATCTGTAGCTCCTGATGATGAGGGGAAAATAATCATCTGACATTTCTCATTTTTGTTTTCTTTCCTTTCATTGGAAAAATTGTGCCATTTATAAAGAGCTCAACGAAGGTGATGGGTGAATTGGGAGAAACATGCTGGAGTGTGTTGCAGGACTCTTCATTGGATGGTTTTTTCCACCTGCCTTGGGTGATGGTGACTCCTGAGAAGGAAGCTGGTTCCCAGGAAAGCAAGATGGAAGCTCAAGCTCTGAACCTAGTTGTAAGAATGATAATACATTTATCACATTCTTAGAAAATAGATTGGTGGAGGATTGAATCAGTCCATGCTTTGGAGAATAATGAAGCTCCCTCTGAAGTAGGTTTCTCTAAAATTTATCAAACTAGGACCTATTTGGACCTAGTTTGTGAACAGTAGAATAGTGTAACTTAACAGTTTTGGATTCATAAGGAGGAAGCATATTAGAGTAAGTAAGATACTATTATTGTGAAGTCATAGAATTCTAAAGACTTAAAATATCTTTACTTGAAAGCATTTCTTACAAACTATAAAACTATAAGCGCATCCCTTTCTGTACTATCTTTTAACTCCCTGGAATGTGTAGCCAACTAACTACTACTTAATAAAAGTAACAGAGCTCCTCCTTTTTCAGAAAATAGTTTTCATCTACCACTACCAGTGTTCAGAGGGAATATTAACACTGATTCAGATTCTGATAGGAATCCTGACTCAAAAGTACTGCATGTGATTGACCTTGTAGATTGTGACTTCTAACTTTTTCTTCGTGATATCATTTTAAATCAAAGAAATTTTGATTTTCTCTAGTGACATTGAAACCTTGTATGTTTTTAAACAGTCTTGAAAGACACTACAAAGGACAGAAAAGGTTTTTTTTTTCCACAGTATTTCGGTATAACACCATTCCGGCTACAATTAGAATATACTTTCCCAAAATAATGTTAAAGAAATTAAATATGTAACCTATGGTGAATACAATTTTTCTTAGTCAAATTTATAGGTAATATATTGGGTGTAGAATGAGAGAATTCATGTATAATGAAATGAAGTTTTCTCCTTGAAGGGAACTCTTCTTCATAGCAGCATGAAGATTCCAGAACACATACAAATCAAATGCAATTTATCCTAAGGAATTATACATTTTAAAATATCCATTATTGAGTTAGATTATTTAAAATTGTATGGCTGGATGTGGTGGAGCACACTTGTAATTCCAGGATGATTGGAAGCGGAGGCAGGATTGAAAGTTTCAGACCAGCCTGGGGGCAGATGAGTGACTTAGTGAGATACTATCAAATAGCAAATAAATAAATTGGGGGATATATCTCAAAGAGGAGTAGCTAGGTTCCACAGTTGTCTATCTGCCTGTCTATCTATCTATCCTTGAAATGAGTGATTTTTTTTGTCATTAAAAAAACCCTACAAATTTAAATGACACATTTTTCTAGCTTGGCAATTACAGCCTTGAAAGTTTGTTCACCTCTGGGCAGAATTCCAATACCAGATACAGAAAATTGGAAACTGATGACTTTTAGATTTTGATACTTTCTGCAAGTTTTCCTTGTGCATGCACAGGGTCTGTACCATCCTTTGAAATTATTAAAAATGACCTATGCACTCAGCTACATAAACATGTGCATTTAGACTATCTTTTAGCCTTAAATCAGCTATTCTTCCTCAGGGACATCACTTTGTTTGCATCCTTTCCATTGTTTGCTTTTTTCCCACTACTTCCTCAGTTGTTTTGCTTGTTTTTCCTGCCTGTACGGACTGCTGAAAGCGGCAGTGAGACAGCTTCCTGGCCTCCCCCACACAGAGCCATTTCAGAACATGAGTAGTCTCTGGATCCCCTCTGGCACCATACTGACGAAAGAATGGAAAGCCAGAGTGGAAGGTCAATTAGGAGACATAAAAAATGAGGACATTAAAAGACAAATGAATCCTGACACTTTAATTCTGATGAAAACATAATGATATGAAATGAAATGTGGCTTGTCGCATGTTTTGCAGAGGTCCACTATACAAAAGGGAAAACAAAAGAATGAGGTTTTGCTTGTTAATGTCTTAATTATTTAAAATTAAGTCACAGAAACGATCTACCTGTAGACACCACTGAATGCTTGGTTTCATGTTTCTGGTCCAGAAGAGGATTCTCTACCTCTCTCATGTCTTTCTTTATGTAGAATTGTGTAATTATTAGAAGTTGCAATGGTTAATTATACCTCTCAAAGTGTTTGTAGTTCTGTCAGGGCTGCAGACTTTTTAACATATTATGCTGTTTCTGGAGATGAATACTAAAATCAGGTTATCAAATTTTGAAAACGTATCACATGCACATTTTATTCACATATGGCTGCTCTTCCTTGCATCTTAAGTCTCTCAGAGGCCAATGTGCCAAAGGCTGGTCCCACAGTGGCATCATCTGGTGACAGTGAAACCTTTGAGAGATGGGACTTTGTGGTATTCTTAGGTTACTGAGGACATGTCGTCATTGTGGGACCCAAATATTTTATCTTTCTTTTGGTGGGTTTGCAGGCTTTAGGCAGGCAGTTTTGCTACGCCACTGTTCCCACAAAACAGTCCTACACTGATGTTCTGCCTCACCAGAGACCCAGAAAAGGGGCCTACAAATCATGGGCTCAAACCCACACATTTGTGCACCAAAATAATCTTTTCTCCTTATAAGATGTCTCTGGTATTTTGTGGCAGTGATAGGAAACTGAATCACTCAGGGACCCTCATTATCTTACTTGCATTTGTGAATCATCTAGAAGATATGGTCAGTTTATAACCTCCCAAAGTACTCTTGATTATTTATACATTAAGGAGAGCAAACAAGAAACAAAACAAAACAGGTAGCAAAGAGAGATTAAAGGTAGAAAGAGGTTGGGTGGGAAAATTGTCACTATGTAAGGATTCAATCTTTCTTCTGTACATGTTACTGTAATTGCTTCTTTTTTCCTTCTGGCCACTTCACAAACATGCATTGAAAAACCGCTGGGAAAAACTGCCCACATGAGACAAAGGAAACTCAGGGTGTGCTTGTGAGAGCGCTGTGCACAGAGGACGAAACACCCAGTTAAGAGATTTGATGGATCCTATACTACGGGAAAGAGGAAGGGCTCTGAGAATCTACCATGGTGATATGCACACAAATATTGTCGGTTTTTCTCTGAAGTATCTTCTGCATCTGAGTGACTTGAATCAACAGAGTGTAGAATTCAGGAGATAGGCTGATGCATTTTTTCATGATTAAGATCTGTTAAACTGGTCCCTACTTTGCTCTTAAATTGTAAAAGGAAATAAAATCTAGGAACTTAATACTTGAAATAACTATATGAATGTGAAAGTGACAGACACATTGGACACAGTTGAAATTTATTAGGATATATTGCCTAAAATTTAATATATAACATTGTGTAAAACTTCTTAGATATCAAATTGTAGGAAACTCAGCAGCAAAGTGATACTTTCAAGTAGTTGAGTACATAAATGTTGCTCTCTGGGCCACTTTATTAAAGAAAATTATGGGAGAGGGATTTTTAAAATAGAATTTGTCTGATAGGTAAAGTAGGTAGAACCCATAAAAAGAGGAAACTCATTAAGTAAAGAAATTCAAAAAATAAATATCTTTATATATTTCCCAGAAGGAACGTGGAGAGACCTGATGGAAGGCTAAAATAGAATGCACAGTACAAATTAACTAAAATTGCTAGAAGAAGAGAACTCTAGAAAATTAGTATCTTAATAACAATAATTAGTTTTAAACCCAAACTCAATATATGCGGGTTTTCAATTTATATTGTCTAATTTTCTTCTTCTTATTGTTATAACCCTGCTATGGATTATCTTCATACTTTTCTTTTTTGTTTGGGAGGCAGCTATCATGTGGAACTGAAGCTATTTTTCTCAGTTATTGAATCATAACAGTCATTTCATTTTAGCAGGAGAGCTGTAAAAGATAGTTGCTTATAAAAATCTATATCAAAAAGCAAGGGCCTAAAATGAGTAGATTGTGGTCTTCAAGTTATTGTTTCATAAAAGATGAACTCAACACAAGCTATCTGCCACTGAATTTTCTTGGCACACACTTTCAGCGCTATCCATGCTCTCAATGCGCCTTTCTTCTTCCAGCCCTGCCAGGCAGGAGTCAGCTGTGGTCCTCGTTCCATGGAGAAAGTGGCCTTTGATGTGGAAGTCTAAGGGTAACTTGTATCCTACCATCCCATATGAACCAGGGTAGAGCCAGCTTGTCTCTGGCTTCTTGTCATGACACTGGCTTCCTCCCTTCCAGACTTCTACCTATATAAGTGCAAATCAGTGAAGTTCAGGATGTGGTCATATAAATGCCTACAATAATTTTTAATTTTACCAAACGACACCAATAATGAATTATAAGTGTATGATTTTAAAGAAAGAACTGTTGTTTTACCAGTGAGTTTTATGATTGGTAATCAGTATAAAATTAAGGTGTAGAAATATTTTAGTTTACAAACAAGTTTTTGTCTTTGTACAGAATTATGTATGAGTATTTTCAACTTCCTAAGACATTAACCTGTATAGAAAATAAATTTGAAAAAAAATCTTTTCTATTTAGCAAAAACATTAATGAATACTAGAGGTAATGCAAATGCCACGCCAAAATTTTTTGTACTGAAACTTTTTACTGTTCATTTTTACATAATGTTTTTATATGTCTAATTTTCTGACTGGGAGAGAGAAAGAGGAGGTTACATAAAATATGTAGTAGTCATTAGTATCTCCAAAAACTCATTTTTAATTTTTAATAGATTTTTTGTCTTTTTATGTCCATTATTTATTTTGTTCTCCAGTTGATCTTCTCTCTCACATGTCTAAGCAACATGGGAAACAAGTCTCAACAAACCCATTCAATAGTTGTCTCTAAAAACATTTCCACTAGCTAAAACCCTTTTTTCCCTATCTTATAACCTCAACCTGCCCTTACCAAACAATCTTCGGACTGACACAGGCTGTGATGCTTCAGTGCACACACACACACACACACACACACACACACACACACACACACATGGAAATGATTAGCACAAATCAAACACATTTACATATCATCCTGCAAAAATTTGAGTAGTTCTCAGATCTCATTTTTATCTGTGTTCCACAAAAGGAGTAAAACAAAGGGACTACCTGAATCTACAAAAATCCAAAACCTTTTAGCACACTGCTAACGTCAAATCCCTCCTAGTTTTCACGGAGGCTAGATTCACATCACCTGGTATGCAAATAGTTTATACTTCTGTTCATATTTTTTGACACATTTGATAGTTGGAGTATAATTTCTTTTGCTTATTCCCAAAACATAATTACTGATATTGCAACTATTTTTATCTTTAAATTTTACTCTTCACCCTCTTACATTTACTAGTTATAGTTTTAATGTATTTTCATTCTTTCCATTTTCAGTATTTTTGCATTCATAGTGTGAATAATATTTAAACATACTTCATTACAGAATCTAACTCAATTTAACATTTTCTCAAGGATGAGAGAATCAGATGCGTTTTCATTTGTCAAAAGATGTGTTATTTTTTGAACAGATCTGGTTCATTATAAGTAACCCTACTTTTTTTGGAATGAGTTGAACTAAAGAAAATCTACATGGTAATAACTCTTATTAT
Source organism: Hydrochoerus hydrochaeris (assembly GCA_004027455.1). NCBI lineage: Eukaryota > Metazoa > Chordata > Mammalia > Rodentia > Hydrochaeridae > Hydrochoerus > Hydrochoerus hydrochaeris. The sequence continues at coordinate 70,844 of PVLA01007765.1, forward strand.
ATATTCATTATTTATGAAAATGGAAGTATTTTCTGCATTTTGTGGCCCATAAAATTTTTGGATGAAATTGCAAATGTGTCTTACTGTGAAATAACCCATTGTACCCATAGAAATTTTGAAATTCAGGTCTTTTGATTTGTATTAGAAAAAAAAAAGGATTATATTCGAGGGCTGGTGATGTGTGTCTAGAAACTGAGACTAGGGAAGGTAGAGGAAGAGGGTTGCATGTTGGAGCTCAGCCCGGGGAATTTGAGGCAGTCTCAAAATTATAAATAAAAGTAAGAGCTGGGGAAGAAGCTGCCTGTAAAGGGCCTGGGGCCCGATCTCCACTACCCACATCTGAAAAAACAAAAGACTACACAATACTGGATCTATACTGAAACATGTTGCACTATTGTTTTGGTATATTAATTCTCTTTACTATTACTCTAGAACTCTGGGGTCCAGAAATACAGAACTCAAGTAGAAGTTTCAAAATGTCTATCCTTTAATAATCACTTTGTAAATCTAGCTGTAAATACTCAGAACAGAAACCACTTAAATTACCTTGGGAAATACTCAAACTCAATATTCTGTTAGATAAATGACTAAGTGTATTAGAATTCAGAGAATCTTATCCAAAATAAGAAACAGCATAAGAAAAACCACATACATTTAAATGTTTGATATGGGATTCAAACCTTTTATTAGCATCTGTTGCTGACTCATTTTCTACTAAACATCATGTGAACAGAAAAGTAGAGTCCATATATAAAGCTTTCAGGGATGTGGAGTCAGTCACTAATGAAGAAGCCTGCTCTATTGAAGCACATATATTCTAACTTAAATGATCACCACTGTCACTGATAAATTACTGTTCTTGTGAGACAGGCAGTTAAAGATTAGCAGGTCTGAGGGACAAGTATGTTTGAGGTTTAAGAGTAGCCCTTGTTGCTAACTATAGCTAAGAAAAACCTTCTGTGTATAATACATTCATAACCATTATATTAGGTCTTACACCCAAAGACATGGTGCCCCTATTTCTCGAACAAGGCAAACAGTCTGATTTCCATCATCTATGGCCTAGTCATACCTGAAAGTGGAACATTCTTTAAAGACCCTCGAGCCTTGGGTTGAAATCTGATTTACATTAGAACGTGTCTTTCATAAATTACTTTCCTAAATTGCATGCATGATTAAGGGCCCCAAGGAAACACTGACCATCTGAAAAGAACACAAAAGACATTTGGCAGTTCCAAAAGAACCTTTAAGAAAATTACCCCTAAGTATCACTACCCACTGTAGTTCCCTGAACCCTAGCAGTAACTTGTAGGCCCAAAAATGTATCCAAACTCCCATGTGGCACTGATGTCTAGGAAGCACTGTGTACCTCCTCAGCTGAAGGTGTATCTCTCTCTCTCTAACACTGTACAGTGAACTGTGGTTGTCCTGCTGCATGGCCACCTGTTAGTCTGTGCTGCATGCTTTCCTGGAAAGCACAAAGAGCTAAGGAAAACAAAGGTTCTTTGCCACAGCAGGACCTGTTTTTTTCACGACATCCTCGACACTTATTGCATTTAAAGTAAATGCTTTAAGAAAAGTACACATGAAAGTGAAAATATCAGGTGTGAAATTTTCCCTGTTCACAGCATCCTGTGAACACTCAAGAGTTGACAGAGTTTGGAGCATTTCAGTTTTTGATTTTTTTGATTAGAGATTATTACTACATACTATTTTCCTCATTTCGCAGAGGAGCAAAGCAAGGCACATTTTCCAGGGCCGTTCATCTAGTGAATAGAAAGAACACTTGAACACAGCCAACTGAGCACGTGTGTTTTTCATCTCCATGTCAGTGCACTCCCAGCGTGGCTCCTCCAGGTCTGGCTGACTGTGGATTTTAATCCCACCAACCAGGGCTGGAGTCTGAGTGTGTGTACTCCCAGGGAGCCCCCAGTACTCCTGTTGTCCTCTGCAGTGCAGCGGTGGAAGAGCCAAGCACTCTGCTGTGCTTTATGCCAGGCAGAGGCAGGGTGAAGCAGCGGTAAGCAAGGAGCCCTTTCTGCTTCCTGTCTGTTCAGGGCTCGCATACTAAAGCAAGCAGAGGTGCCTCGATCCCCGGACATTTACACAAGCCACTTTTGTGCTCACTGCTCCATAGTATCAACGCATTGGCCTGCATTAGGTCTCATAAATATCTGGGGCCAGGGAGTTCTGTTAGTATAAAGTGTGCAATCCCTGAGTAAGATTGAACCTCGGAGGAATTTGAGGTCAAGATGAACTCAGACAGTTGAGTGACCCAATGAGGTACTCTGCGTCTTACCCCTTACCGACCCTGTTTTAAATAATCGAAAGTTTTCTCTAAAATTAATTTTACAGTCTATTTATAAATATGGAATTTCATTAAGGCTATTTTCTAGAATAGTAGAAATCTCATTTTGTAGAAGTTATATACTTCTTTCAATAATTTTGGAGATAACATATAAATGGTTGAAACCAAATTATTTTGCAATACGTTAGCATCCATTTAACCATAAAAAAGATTTAAATGGAATATCTGCATCCTTTCTGTAAATACTGCTGTAATTTTGAGGTGATAGGTTTTTAAGTTCACTCTATTTTAAGCTTTGGCTGTCTGGTAGTGTTTATACTGATTCACTGGAATCTTTTGATATTCTTTACAATTCTTCCTAAGCTTTTCTTGTACAGACTTGCCATTCTGACAGGTAATAACCAGTGCTTGAATTTAATGTTGTCTTACATTTGACGACCTTGGTTAGCTCTCACTGGTAATTTTCTCCCTGGCATGTTAATAGTTTTTCTTTGCATTGTATTTACATAATTCACATGAATAATCATGCCATCAGTTTCCTCTGCATTCTAAGAAACAGAGGAATAGCATTTATGAAATAGTCTCTTGGAAAGTTAGTGAGTCATTTCAAACAATTTTAGGCGGTTTAATTTGAAAAGGTGAATGCCTTGAGACTTTAAATATTTATTTAAGTAGGTCTTTTATGCTTATGATCAATACCCAGTTGTTTAAGCACATCTAATGTTTACAGGTATGCCATTTCCCATTTGTATTTATCACGCCACGTGAAGAAGCAGCCTTTTTCTAAAAGATCTTTTCCATAACACGAGCAACAACTATACTGACGAACAGCTTTGATGTTAATGTTTGATTGAGAAGGTAAGTTATTCTTTAAATTGATGTGAAAGGATTTTTAACTTCCTAAGTCCTTCAAATCAAACAAATTAACCACATTCAGAGAATAACACTGCTTTTGAAAATAACTTCAGAAATAATCAAAAGTATGTAAAGTATCAGTCAAGTACATAACAGCCACCACGCTAAAGAGCTGGCAGGCACGAGAGGAGAGTTAGAAGTTTCTGTCATGAACAACCTAGCGCTCCACAGTCCTGAGCATGGAATCCTCCTCTTGTGGCTAGTGACTTACACAGTAAAGGATAATGTGTTAAAAATCCAGCAGCACAGAGAGAGAGGTCACTTCTTTTCCACAAGGAACCTCAGCATTTGGGAAGATAAAAGCTAAAATGGAATATAGCTGTCACGATTTTGGATTTAAAATGCCCCCTTGTCCCCAAATTCATGTGCCAATCCCTTGGTTGGCAGATGATTGGTTTTTAAGGGACTGAGTGGGTCAACCAGGCTTGAACTTCAGCAAGTAGATGAATCTATCAAGGATGCTGTATTTTCATGGCGCGGTTGGGAGGTGATGGAATGAGAACATGGAGCCTCGTGGAAAGGAGGGAATTATGGGTATGTACAGATTCCTGGGACTCTGTTTGTCCCTGATCCTTTCCTCTCTGGCTTTTTTCTTCTCTCTGCTCTTGGACATCTTGTATTGAGCAGCTTTCCTTCACCTCCTGCATCTACCATCACATTTCTCCCTCGACACAGGCCTAGAAGCAGTGGAGCAGGCTGACCGTGGATGTCAACCTCTGATACCATATGTCACACAAGCCTCCTGCTTCTAGGCTGCTCATTTCAGCTATTTACCAAAGTAATGACAATCTAACCCAACAACTTAAAAGAAGAAGCTGGTGCTTTTGAGGTAAGAGTTTTTATTAAATGTAGGATAACAGATAAGTAAAAAAGTTAGAGCTTGACAAGGGAAAGGGTTATCCTTGTTTAAATTTTTAAAAAAACCAGTGACATACCAAGGAATTTTTGGAGATACAGTTTTAAAAACAGCATGTCCAACTCTTGATCATGAAGGCAATAAATATATCAGATTCAAAAGTAACTTTAAAAATCTGTCTGTTTTGCAATAAGGGTGATTTTGTCAGTAAGGACTACAAATGGAATTCTGTAGTATAAATAACAACAACACTTATGAGTGTGCTCCTGCCACATACAGGAAGAGGTATCAGAGCTTCCATTGTAAGGCGTGGGCATCTAGAATTTATCTTATTTAACAGAAAGTGTCCACAAGTCTACTTTTTTTTTTCAAATAAGTGCCCTCAATAATGGTCTTGTTGTTCTTCAGTAAGGTGTATAATCTTCAGTGAAACTCCTTTACTGGTTCGATACCTTTTCTATAGGTAGTATAACAATATACAACTTTGATTTGTAAAATAAGACTTGTGCTCCAAGTTCTAGATTTAGCTTTCTTCATCAGAAACAGGCCCAAATTGAAAAAAAAGTACATGTCAATATGATAAAAAATTTGAATTAAAAATGCATATTATCAGATCAAATTTCTCATTTTCTTATTTTTGCAGCAAATCACATAGAATGACCATTTTCTAGGCTAGACACTAGGGACACTATTCAGCCTTCCTATTCTAGCTTACATCCTTCTTGCATAGTGTTGTTTGGCAATACGCTGACCTGATATTTTCTGTGTAATTGTGGTCTTGCTAATGACAGTTAAAGTCACATGTAATGCTAGGGTACAATCATATTGTCTTCATTTTTTCTGTTTACAACGACAGTGACATTTTGAGCTATAAAATTGGCACACTATTATTCTCATGCATGGGGAGTTGAGATCCAGATCACTTTTACTTGGTAAGTCAATGACTGATCTCTAATTTTCATTCCAGAATATCTCATTTTCAGTAATGAAGAATTTGAGACACAAAAAGCTTGAGGAAAAAGCCTATTTCTCAGTTCATCTTCCTCCCTTGGTGGCATGAAATCTCCCTAGACACTAAGAAAATACTTCCAATAGGGATCCTTCTTCTGAATTTCAGAATTGATGACACAAAGTGGCTCAGGATCAGGGAGGGATCTGGTGAGAAGAGACTGTAGGACTGCCTTCAGTTATACTTTCTGGACAAATTTTTCCTTGCACCCTCCAGCTGGGGATGTGTAGGCGTCATTCATAAATGCTTTAAAAGTTGGCTGTATCTCATGCCCGTGTGACAGCCTACTCTTAACATGGAAAGGAAAATTGTAAAGTAGATTTTTGTGTTGAAGTATATCAGAAGGTGTTTTAGTAATTAGGTTTTTATTTCATTTTTAAATGCTATTCATGCTCAAGGTAGTCAATATGCTTTCAAAGAATTTTTAACACACATAAGTGACTTTCAATTATTAAATTAAATTTACTTTGACATTTTCAGTATCTTCTACAAAAGCACAAAGCTTGTACAATTATGGAAGGGAAATAATATGTAAATACTGAAGCAGAGATTTATCATTATAAAGAGGGTGCCAATCCTGTATTTTTATATAAATCAATTATAATTTAAACTTTTCATTATCATATTGCTATATAATAACTAAGTCATATTTGAGGTATTCAGTATCAGGTACTGATCTGAGATTTTCCATAGTACAACTTAGTTAATGCTTACATGCTAGCCAAAAAATTACCATAAATTGCAGAGGGAACTGAGTCCACAAATAAATAAATTGTTAAAAATCTTTATATAATCTGCAATGATTGTAGCAGGAATAAAATTCAGATTAAACTGAATCAAAATTCAAGCTTTTAACCATTATGCTCTTACAGTGTGGCTCATAACATGTTATACAAGTGCTTAATTTTGTGCCTTTTTCCCACTTTTGGGCCATTTTGTGTTTATTCTTTTTATTTTAAGTTATTTTTTACATAAAATCTTAAAAGTTGTAAGCAGTAATGGGGTACTACGTAAAGTCTGATAATGCATAAAGTCAAATTAAATGTATCTGTCTCCTCAAACACATTATTTTTCCATAGTGAGAACTTTCACAATTTTTGGAGGAACAAGTCAAGTCACCTTTTCACATTTTATCGGAGTATTCTAAATTATCAATTTAGGGACAAACAGAATAAATGAGGCTGACATTGGTTATTTAGCCACCCAATATACATTAATCTTGTCTCTCTTGCTAATATGAAGTGATTTCATTGAGGGTGACCAGGTGCATGTCTAAAAAGAATATATTTCCCAACCTTTCTTGTGACTATTAGCAATAGCTGAAAACTTTTAATCAAGGTGATGGAAGAGGAAGTGTTCGGACAAGATTCTGAATTGACTCTTTGAAAGGCATCTTTTCATTCTGAATGCACCTTTATTAAGCTTAGTATACTATATCCAGCTTGAAACAAAAATATGATACATACCTGGCAACATTTTTGAGATAATGGAGATGAGGATAAGTCCAGAAAGATGGCAGAATTTACATTCTATCTATTGTTGGGCTTCTTTATGTTTAAGAAATAGAATATATTCTAACATAGCTAAAATAGTTGTTGGGTAACTTTTACTAGTAACCAAATAAAATTTAAGCTTGATAAGGTATATAAAATTAAGCCCAGAGAAAAGTTGCTTTTGGGTGAAATAAATTGAAGTCAAATCATCTGTTTTTAAAGATTCCTAAAAGGAACCTGAAAAGGATGTTCCTCTATTGTTGCAGAAAAATAGATTTCCTTGTAGCTAAAGATACATTTTATTTCCAAATTAAAATAATAAAAATGATTTTAAAAAGGGAGTTTAAAATTTCAACGTCAAACTTTTAAGTGTGTATGTGTTGCAGACACATCAATTTTGTAATTAGTCATTTCAGCTGATGCAACATAAATTTTAAGATAAGAATGCTTTTTGTGTTGCTGGGGATAAAATTAAGATACAGTGTTAGACAAAATCTTAAGTAACGGTAAAATCATTTTGAAACAAATAAACAAAACCTTAGTAAAGTCAAGGTTATTTGTCAAAATTTAGTAGAGAGTAAAGAATGAATGAAGGGGGAAACAAAAGACCATCCAATCAATTATACAAAAAAAAGTTTCAAAGGTAAAAATGAATCTATATCACAAACCGGTCAGTTTCATTTCACTGATGTATTTTGTAGTATTTACAGTGTTAAAAAAGAGGTTGACCTATTTCTACCCATATTATTTTGCTGAAAGTTATATTTTTTGTGCAAAATGGAACCAAGGTGAGCTTTTGTACATTGGAATAAATTCTGAAAAGAGGACATACAGTTTTATATGTACTGTTGTGTAGAATAAAAACCATGAAAAAGAAGCTTAGAAACAGTAGGAAATAACTTTCTCAAACAGGAAAATGTGCCATTTGAACTATTTATTGTACAGAACAAAATTTCTAAATCTGTTTTGTTCTTAAACACCACCGACAAATGAATGCTGTCATGGTTCTGTTGGATATGTTGATAGTAGCAGAAAGAAGTATGGAAGGAACAGGTTAATGAAAAAAATGAAATTGTGGAAGTGAATACCAAGTATTCTCATGCAGTGCATGTAGGTGTAGTATGGTATATCATACTATTCAGGGACTCAGGTCTGATCTTGCCTGTATGCTGACTGTTCTGTGTCCTTATTACCATCCAACAAATAGATGTTTTTGAAAACTGAAGTTTGAGAAAATAGCTCCCTGGAGGTGTACAATTACTCCCTGCCCTTGCAGACAGTTACCAGGATACCGAAGGTGACTGGCAGGTGATTCTGCATGTGCTCCTCCAGGCCCAGCAGTGGCCTCTGGATCCAGATCGATGCTGAGAATTCCAACCTCTTCCAAGGACCCCCTGAGGTCCCTAACAGAACTTCAGGGGATTGAACTGAATTCATTTTCAACTCTTGGTAGCTTGCAGTCTGAAGAAGCCTAATGAGCATAGGAACAGCTTGCTATTACTGGAACAAGTAACATGAACCAAAACCAGGTGTAGATGTCTACTGCATCGGCGCACCCGGCTGGGGACACAAAAGCAAGCTTCTTGTGTTAGGTGGTGTAAGAATGGTTCTGTCTGTCTGGAATGTTCCTGTGACTTTATTCACTCAAAATACTAACAAACTATCACTTAGAAGAAATGGCTTATAAACAGCAGAAATTACTGTTTTACAGCTCTGGACACTGACAAACCCAAGATGGAGGAGACAGCAGGCTCCGTGTCTGGTGACGGCCTCTGGGTGAGTCGCTTGGCAGTGGCAACTTCCTGTTCCCACAGGAGCTCTCTAAACTCTCTTTCATTAGGAAAGTGGTATGAGTGGGTCAGAAATGTCTCCCCAAAACTCATGTTCTTCAGCATTTTATCCGGTGCAGCACGTATCAGTGGTGTGAGGACTTTGGGCAGTGACTGGATGAGTTGGAAAGGGTTGGGGACAGGTGTGCTGGGCGGGAGGAAGCTGACCATGGTGAGTATGCCCTGGATGGGTGCATTTTGTCCCCCCAGCCCTTGCCCTGTCTTGTTCGTTGGTTGCTACAAGAGGAGCTGCTTTACACTCCCACATTCTACTCACGATAATTGCCTGCCTCCCCATAGGCCCCCAAAGAAGGGAGTCAAGTGACGATGGACTGAAACTTTTTAAATTGTGAGGCAAAATAAATCCTGGCTCTTTTAAGTTGTTTATCTCAGGTATTTTGTAAGTAGCAATGGAAAGCCCACTAACAAGGGCAGGACTCCCATTCACGAGGGGTCTGCCCCGGTGGCACAGTCAGCTCTCAAAAACCATAGCTCCTGAAACCACCACATTGGTGACTAGGTTTAGTCATACAAATCTGGGGCCACACAAGCCTTCATGACATAACCCTGGGACACAAAGCAACCTTCACGCAATTGGTAGTAGATAATACTCCTCTGCCTGGAATGCCCTACTTGTTTTGTTTCTCTCTAAATTTCTGCACATCCTTTAAAATCTAACTCTAGAACCACTTTCCCTGAGAAACCTTCCCTGCACTCCAACACCATCTTCTGAGTTTCAGATTCTTTCATCAAATGTTCCTGTTGGGATTTACATTTTCCTTTATACTAGTTATTTGCTTGTTGACAGGTGGCTGCTTAAAGATAAGGCAACACTAATGTTTCTTTCTGTGTGTGTGTGTGTGTGTGTGTGTGTGTTTCACTCAGCAACTGTGTACTGAATGAAAGTATTCTGGTCCCAATGACCAACCTTTTCTATAAAATGTGAATTACAGGTTATGCCCCAGGAAAACTATTATTAGGATAAGCAAATGCAATTTGTTTTGGAAACCATACATTTTGAGGATCAGCATTAAATTAATGAATCGGGGGGGATCACATGGTGCATGTGCTCTGACACCTCTATGGGCTTCCATGAAATGAATTGGATGACAGCAGAAAATGGGTCCCAGAGTTCTGCTGCCTGTCTTGATGATCTGTACACTACCAATGGGACACACCGTTTACTGTCAGTTGTAGACATTTCTCCTGCATCTGATTCACTGTGTCTGCAGATGTCTGGGAAGTGCTGCAGGTGTGCCGGCCTTGTGGGATCCCAGCACACAGATCTCCCAGGCCAGCCACAGTTTAGTCTCCGCAAATGGCTGTGAGAGTGAAATTAGCATATGGCCAATTTGCTGGATGCCCAGAGGTTCCTGGATCGTGCTGATACATCTTTATCTACTCATTAGGATTATGGCTTGAAATTTGGTTTTCTTGAGTTTATGCTTATTACTCTGCTAGTTATTACAGCAGTTCATTCACATTATGCTTCACTTTCTCCTCCTATGAAATGGATTCATTAAAAATAAACTTAAAAAATATGCTTGGTTAATATATTGACCTACATCCAATTATATGTAATGCATTTTCCATGGGCAAGAAGCAGGAGATGATCTTTCAGTTTATATGTACAGGAAATGCTCAGGAAAGAGTTTTGTTATTACTAGGGCTACACAAAAGTGGTATGCAGGTAATTGACACACATGCACATGTATGTGTGTATGTGTGTTTGGTGTTAGAGTTTTTATATATTGATTAGATCTCTTTCTAGGAAATTTAAACTGTATTTCCCTTTAGATTTTAATAAAAGCAATATGTTGAACACATTTGTTGAAATATAAATGAAATTAAAATTTGCCTTTTGCTTTGCCTTTAGGTTACTTAATGAGTAAAGTCGAATTTTACCTTCAGCTTAAACTGGGCAGATGTCAGGATGACATGTTCTATTTGCTTGCTTTTCAAAAACCACCATTTCTACAACATTCTCATTTCAGAAACTAGACTACCCCGTGCTGTATGATCATTAGAACCCTGAGCACAATTTGCCATCCTTTCTCCAGAGCCATCAATTCCATACAGCAGAGAAACAAAAGATCAACTAAAGGCAAAAGGAAAACAAAAATAAACCAGACTTTTGCACTTGTACACTCATGGTATGAGGAAGGTGAAGTGGAGATGGATGGAGAAATGGGACTGAATTAAAGAAGGAATAATACCCTGAATTTATCCTGGTATTGGGGATATGAAGATTGACAGATGAGAAAATAGAAAAGTCTTGGTGTCACTGGAAGAGTGAATTATGCTCAGAGGGAGGAGCATGGTTTCCAGAAGCATCACTTGACTGGTGATGTATGGAGAATCTGATGCACATGCTTAGCACAAGGCAATGTCTGCTTTCAAGGTCTAGCAGCTTGGGAGGGAAACAAGGCCAAGCTTTCATGTGGGTGGGACTGGAAGGGCTGGGGACTAAATCTTGAAAAAGAAATCTCAGCACAGTCCTAAAAAGTAGTTTAGGGGCCAAGGATTTAGCTCAGCGGCATAAGCGCCTGCCTGGCAAGGGTGAGGTCATGAGTTCGATCCCCGGTACAAAAAAAAAAAAATTTAGGGACACCAGCAGAGACAGAGAAACACTAAAAAGAAAGAAAGATAGATCATTGAGAGACATAAAGTTTGCATGATTGTTGACTTACAAGTGTAAGCAACTGCAAGCTCAAAGGAGTTGTATAAGGTAAAATATATATTCAGTTTAACTCTGGGCTGCAAATCCAGCATTTCATATAGAGAATAAATAAAATTAAATATGCACACATATATATTCACACACATATTATTTCAGGTAAGTACATAACTTATACCTATGTATCTTAACTAAACTCTCTGCGACATGTGTTGCATTTACATACACATATATGCATAGACACATATGCCTGAGTGTGACAACATAGAAAGGAGAAAAATGCAGGGTCTTGATTTAGCACATAAATTCAAAATTTTACAGTTGGGTAGGTTTGTTTCAGATTACAGTTCATAGCAACGAGATAAACTGAATAGGTGGTAGATTTATTCATCCTTGGATTTGGGGAATAATTATAGACCACATTAGCAGGAAAGGTTTAAACAAGTAACCCATTTTCTTTATTATTTATTATAATGACTAGCAGTTCACAGATAATGTTACTTTATAGTAGTTATTTATGGAAAATTGCAGTGAGGTCAAAAAGAGTTAGAGCAGCTGATTTATGATTCTGTCTTCCCAAACTACTGTAAAAATTATTCTGCACAAAAGAACAGAGATCATGACACAGTCCAACATCTTTTTTAAAACATGATAACTCGATCTTTGGGAAAGTTGAGGAATGACATTTGTGAAGAGAAGAGAGTTTAGGTTAATGGATGATCTTGCCAGCTGCTACTTATCTTTTGTATAGAGTTAAAAGTTGAGGTAAATTACTAAATCTTACTATTAGAATTTGGAAGAGGTGTCAAGTAGCTTATACTAGCAAAGTTAATTGAGAGCACATAAAAGGATACGTGAAATGTAACAAAAAATATTCATCTCATCTTCTAAACAGCTCTTGGTAAGATTTTTATCACCACTGTCCAAAAGAAATATAATGTGAGCCATAAATGCAGAGGTTCTATGTAATTTAAGACTTTCTAGTAAGCACATTTAATCAGGTAAAAAAGAAACAGGTGAAATTCGTTTTAAAATTTGTTCAACCCAATGCATTTCAAATCATATTTCTCTATATAATCAATATAAAACTAGAAAACTATTTATATTAATAATTTCATACTAAGACTTCACAACCCATAGTATATTTTACTCTTAAATTGCATCTCTGTTATGATTTCTAATGCTCTGTATGTGTTCAATTTTTGGTTCATGATGAGTATATTGACTAAATCTTGACAGGAAGGGAAGAAAAGGAGAGAGAGATACAGGGAGAGAGGGAGGAAGGGAATAAAAAAAAAGAAAGAGGAGAGGAGAGGAGAGGAGAGGAGAAGAGAGGATAAGAGAGGTGAGGAAAAGAAAGGGAAAGAGGGAGGCAGGGAGAGAGGAAGGAAGGTAGTAGAGAGAGATGAGGAAGGGATAGATTTAGGTAACTACCTAGAGGACTAAATTTTTTTTCATTTTTTTTCTCTGACACAGTTTCTTTTATGTAATTCTGACTGCCCTTGAACCCGCTATGTAGCCCGGGCTGGCCTTGAACTCGCCATGACCATGCCTCACCCTCGTGGGCCATTGTGCCTGACTCTTCGTAAAGACGAGATTTACATGTGTGGGCCATTACACCTGACTCTTGATAAAGATGAGATTTTTCTACCTCTGAGAAATCTTATGCTTTTATTGTTAGCTGGAAAGAAGAAAGTGGTGCAGCTGACAGCAGCAAGGAGAGAGAGCCACAGAGCTAGAGGAGAAGGGTGTGGAGACCAGATGTACGCTTCAAAGGCGTCAGTCAGCTCCCTCGAGGTAGGCCCGCATCCGCATGGCCTGTGCAGCTATGAACTCACCGGTAATATAGCTCATTGATGGAGACAGAGGCCTCGTGATTTGATAACCTTTTTGGACCCCAATACTAAACATCATGGCACTGACAATCAACCCTCCAATGCATGGAACCTGGTAAGACATTTCATATTTAATCCATGAAAATATCTAAAAAATACACAAGGAGATACTGAATAAGTCCAAATGGGAGACTAGAAATAAAAATTTGAAGCAATTTTTCTTTGATTACTTTCTTCCATTTTGAGTAGGTGAGCAGACACTTTAGAGGAAGGAAAAAAGCTAGCAGTCTGGTGTTATCCACTTGTTCTTAAACTTCTTAGTAAAGAGATTAATGATAGCCATGGTCTAATGATTTTAATACATGCCCTTCAAATAGGGTTTCAGGAGTAAACGAACATAATGAACATAATACAGAGAGAATGTAAACTACACAAATTTCTAGAATATAAGATATAGACTTTTGGTAATTTAAACTTTCCTTTCTGAGGGTTGTGATCTGTGCACCTAGAAATAGGATAGGGAGCTTTTGTATTATTCTAGGACAGAAAGGTCAAGGCTGATATAGAAAGAAAGAGTCCAGCATGGCCCTGTTGTCTCTCTGCTTTGTCTTCTTCCTGACTGCTTGATTCTAAAAGTAGGAGCAAAATTTTAAGCCACATCCACTCTCTTGGGTGATTTTAGGTTAGATTTCTGGGCTTTTGGAAACACTAGTTTGCTGAAAAATTCCATACTAAAATCAATGTATTAGTAGTGGATTTTGAAATTTTGTTTAATTTTTCTCTTTGTATGGAGAGTTAGCATGGCTCTATTTTGTGTCTCCAGTTGCCCCTCTATAGATAAAATAAACAAATTGGGGGTTGGGTAGGGTAATGCCATGAGAAGGTGATGCGCTATATAGACTAAGATGACACTAGATGCTGCTGATGGTGAGAAGGTGGCTGAAAATAGATATGTATATGAGAGAAATTGTTCTGTGTGCATTGAACAGAATGAGAAAAACCAAGCTGTATATATATATATATATATATATATATATATATATATATATATAAAATTGTTCTGGGTAAAGATGTATGTAATAGTTCAATGAAAAATAGGAACCAAATTTAACATTTGGGTAAGACCTATTTTCTACTTGACTCTAAATCTCCTTCCTGTATAAGTACAGTTATAGTTCTGATTGAAACAGCATGACAGTGAAATCCTTTGAGCTAAAGTATTAATTAACAAAGTATAAAATATTAATTAACAAATAATGATGATCTTATTTCTAGAGAGAGCACACCATTCATTTTCCTTTCTATCCTTTATTCTTTCTCGTTTGCCAGTGATTGTTAAACACTGAGTATAGTTTCTCTGGAAATCTATCATTCTTTCCTCTTTCTTTGTAATATCATTGTGCTACCCACTTGGCAGTATATATAAGAGGATTACAGGCTGCCTTTTGCTGCTTGGTGTTGTACCTCATCTGGGAAAGATTTGAGACTTTTGTGTATTTGATTGCTTTCCTTCCATGTGGTGCCATTTTACTTCATCACTACCTTTCTTGCCTTTGCTGGTTCAGTCTGGAGAATTTGTATTTGGGGTGTCCCAAGATCATGCAATGCAGTTTTGCTAACAGCATTGAATGGATGCTCAAGAGATTGGTGACAAGATTAAGACAGCATTCCTGATTCTAAAAATGGGTAAGTTTTTGCCTGATGGACTTCATCTGTGTATTTTCTTTTGGCAAATCTATGGCAGCAGTTAAAGAATGATCAGGAATCCTGATTTTCAGCATTGTGGTTCCCATCTGAGTGTTATTTTATGCTCACATCCAGGTTATGCTTTATTGCCACCCATGGCTCCATCCATTTGGGTGGATTGGGAGCACGAGGTGAAGATGTGAAGCAGTACTCCTAAATTTTTGCAAGCATTACATCATCTCATGAATACTTGCAAGAGTCAGGATGGCTTCCCCTTTGGTAATACTTTAGTTTCTTGATAGCACAAAAAGATTAATTAATGTAGTTTCTTTCACTTGCTAGTTGGTAATGAAGCCAGTGCCATGAATTTAAGAATTCAAAGAAAAATTCAGCATGTACAGATTCTGCTAAGATCTCTCTTGCATCAATTCTTATGGAAGTCATGTTTTTTAAAAATGGTTTTTCCTAAATAGATTTCACTTAATGATGATAACACAGACATAAAACTTATCTTTTCAGTTAATAGAGGTTAAGACATTGAATTTCGCTTTGTTTTTGGTAATATCATGTCACTTTGCTGTGATCACTGTTTAAAACTGTGGATTCAGAAGTTGAGCAGGTAACGTTTGAAACTCAGTAGTAGTAGCCCCTTCAAATGTAGTTTCATGTGTGGAACAGGAAAATAGTAACATTAATTGTTTGTTTTGTTTCAACAAGACTTTAGTGTATTGTGTTTCCTTACTGCTTTCTCTAGTTGCCCTGAGTTATGTAAGATGGGAGTAAGGGTGATTTAGATGGAAGTAATTTCATGGATTGCCAAAGTGACTATTGGCAGTAAGAGAAAGTTCAAATAACTCATCCTGTGTTTATCAGTAGCAAAACACTCTTGGAACTTTTTAGACAAAGATCATTGACATTTATAGTGTATCTAGGATTCTTAGTGTCCCTTGCAATATTTTCACTTATTTTTTTAAATTTCTATTATAAATAAAGATATAACTGGCCAAATGTTGTGTCTCATCTGGCTCATTGGATGAGTTTCAAACTCACTGAGATATGTATAGGCAACACAGTGCTACCTAGAATTTTAGTATTGAGAATCCAGACTTTTAAAACAGTTCAATAACCACTACATATTACAAATATTTCTCATCAAATATATTTAAAATAATGGAAAAATAATTAAATATTTTAAAGAGATTACACCATACTTTAAATACTGTGGCATTTTAAAAAATCTACATTTTACTAAGAACTTTGTATGTATCATAAACTCACAGCATTTTATGTGTATCCATATAGGGTAAGATTTCTGTAGGAGTCCATACTTCAGTTTTCATGGTGAGACTTAGATATTGTACAATGACTGACCTCAGTTCCCTCCCATCATAAATATTCTGTCTGTGTCCTGTCAAGTGGCATCTGATTGAGACTTATAATCTTAAGCACTACAGTGCAAGGCTGGACATAGTAATAAGTAGTACACATCATCAGCAGTAGCAAAGAACCGTTATGTAGACAGAATAATATCATTGGCCAAGTTTCTTGAAAATGTGACATTCCCTGCCTAATTGAGGAAGATATACTTGTTAGGACTTAAGGCCAATCAGATTAAATCTTCATTGGCTGAATTTATTTGGAATTTTTTTTCAAAATTCGTTTCATTTTAAGAGAATATATCCATCTTCAATGCCTTACATTGTATGAATAAAATCGTATAATGACTATGGCTAATTCAAACATCTCAGTATACCATTAGTAAAAAATTAGAATAATGTGAAATGCTAACTAAAAATTTAACTTTGATAATGTGCACTATAGGAGAAAATGCTGTACTTGTTTTCTCTTCCACTAATATAAATCGCTTATGAATAACTTCAAAAGAGCAAAGATTAGGAGGTATTTTCTTATAATAGTACATTGTAAATAGTGATAATATCATGCAGAATCTTTTGTGTTTTATCTCACTATAATCTTCTCTCTCCTTTGTATATTTAAGTATCCAGTAATTTTATTTTCCAACATTCAAACATGTCCTAATTTAACTCATTAACTTCAAATTTATTCCTTAAGTTAAACTTCTTATATTTAAGTAGTATTTCTTAAAGTTATTCAAATGAATTATTCTACTTTGCATAAATAACCAGCTGTTGAAGTAGGCAA
This sequence comes from Hydrochoerus hydrochaeris, assembly GCA_004027455.1. Taxonomy (NCBI): domain Eukaryota; kingdom Metazoa; phylum Chordata; class Mammalia; order Rodentia; family Hydrochaeridae; genus Hydrochoerus; species Hydrochoerus hydrochaeris. The sequence continues at coordinate 87,615 of PVLA01007765.1, forward strand.
AGTATTGCATGTTATTATACTTTCTAGGTGAAAAAGTAGTAATTTAAAATCATACAAAATGCATTTTAAGTTCTATTAAATAAAGTTTACTTAGCTTGAAATATAAAATTTCTTCACAGTCTCCTTCTTTCTTTTTTTTCAGCATCATTTCTACTACTTGTTGCAAAGATTATACAGCTCTGCAGCTTGACTGTTTTTTCCCTAACACTTGACCAATTTCTGCCTTGGACTTTCATGAATTGACCTATATTGTCTCTCTTCCTGCTAAGCCTTCTTTACCTGGGAGAATCTAACTAATTCATAAATTGATTTATCATCACCCTTCTTTTGAGCAGAATATATCACTTGTTCACTTATTTTCTGATGAAATTTGAAAATGAGATTTGTTTTTTGGTTCATATATCCAAAATTGCTTCCCCATTGCTTTGTAAATATCAGCCACAATAGAAAATAAGACAGGTAACAAAATAGATAAAATGTGTGCAAGATTTCTGTGATTATTGTATCATGACCTATTGTTAACCCTTTCCTCTCCCTGAAAATTCTGGGAGGATACAAAATTGACTGACCAGAGTCTCTTGCTCAGATTTTTTATCTGCAGGATCAAGCATGATGCCTGCAAGTAATAATCAGTATTTTTTAAAATTTAAATTAATATTTAGTAGCTTTACAAATGGCATGTATTTCAAAAACAGTGGAATGAAAAACAAAATTTAGGATTTTTTTGCCAAGATTGGTAGTGCATGCCTCTTATCCCAGCACTTGACAGGCTGAGGAAGGAAGATGGATATGAGTTTGAGACCAGCCTGGCCTAAATAGCTAATTAAAGAATAGTCAGGACTATGTAGCAAGGCCCTGTCAGAGAGAGAGAAAGAGAGAGAGAGAGAGAGAGAGAGAGAGAGAGAGAGAGAGAGAGAATTTTCTAAGGTTTCTAAGATTTTCTAGTGTTGTCTCCATTGTACTGCACAGGCTTAAGTTCATTACAGAAAATAATCATTCCATTAATCTGTGATTCAACTATTTTTTAGTACAGTGGCTGAAACTTACTGATTGTTTTCAAACATTTAATTTAATACAAAGTGTAACATAGGTTTTTTATTTAAAAACTGCTCTTCCCTTTATTTGTTTAGGTTCCATTACTATCAAGCCTATGAATTGAAGTCTGTAGTTGAAAAGAGGGTTCGGTGGTTTGGGTGGTTTGGTTTGTTGCCTGATTTCAAGAAGAGGCTCAACACTCCACAACTGGTCAGGATTCAGACCAGCTCTAATAGAGTTAGTAAATAAGCAAAGAGCTTTAATTATTCCTAGGAAAAAGAGTCATACCCCTTCTTAATTAAACCTTTGCAATTCCAAAAGAAATCAATTCATGTATCTTTTCAGTTGAATACACCACATCACCTTAAAGATTCTGCTCAGTGAGGGTGTAGGAGGAGAGGATGAACATTACAAAGAAAGACCATGCCATTTTGGTAGTGTTAATATGATAAACTTACTTTTGACAAAGTTAGAGATATAAAGTGTAATATGGGTGAAGATTTTGAAAGAAATGGGAAAAATATTTTTCTTTTTTGGAGGAAAGGGAATTCTTGGTACACCATCATATGAAATGAGTGAATTTTGTCAAACTGTCATTTAGAAAGCAGAAGAATAGATAATAAACTTGTATGTATAACTGAGCAGATGTCTTAAAGATTTGGCCTGGTTTATTCTTGATGCAAGTGGCAATATGAGAGAATAAAGAGATGAATCGATGTATGATTCATCAAGACAAGGTAAATTAGATGATTCAGGACAGTTTTAGTTCATGCAGATTGTAACACTAAAGTTAGGACATATATTGTCAGTAATGCTTGGTCTGAAGAGAAGAGTAAGATGTGGTCCAACAAGAATTTGCTAGTGTTGATTCAACAAGGGAAGCCAGGCCCACTGCCAGGGGAGCCAGGTCCATGCTACCTCCATGAGGTGAGTTCAAGCTCACCAATGTGGGCCTGAGAAGAGTTTGGAACCATTGATCCCAGTGGCTAGGTGCCCATCCAGACCTCTAGGACACTGGACTAGGCTCTAGAGGTTTTGCAGGCTTGAGTGGACTGTGCCCAGTGACCTTCATTCAAGCAGAGGAGCCAGGCCCACTGTGAAGGGAGCCAAAGCTGTGTGAGTCACAGTAACAGAAGGCACAGAAGGTGATTTCCAACACATCCAGGGAAAGCTTTGGAACATCGCTGGGAACATGGAAATATAGGAAAATGACAAAACAAAAGACCAAAATGCAAACTCAAACCTCTAAGCCCATCCCAAAAAAGCCTAGGAGCCATGTACATAGAAGAAAATACTAGTCCTACATACGAAATGTCTGAAATTATATCAACTGAAATAAAGAAGCAAGTATGGGAAGCTATGAAGGAACCCAAATCAGAAATAATCTCCCAGGTAAAAGAAGAAATGATAAAAGTAGTGAATGCATCTAAAGAAGACACAGTTAAAGAATTAGAGGAACAAAGCAAAATGGTAGAATCCATGAATAAACAGTATAAGAATCAAACAGAACACATGAAGCAGATTCAAAGAGATATGCAGGAAAACAAAAATTCTATTGAAAGTTGCAAAAAATGCCTCAACAAAAGTGAAGATGAATTTCAGACCTCGAAAATAAGATTGCAGCTAGTGAACAGGAAAGGAAAGATCTTCCAAAAATAACAAGGAATCACGAAATAACAATTCAACAGCTGCAAGATGATGCAAAGAAAAAAACATAAGATTAATAGGGGTAAATGAAAAAGAAGGGGAAAACACAAATGATATCAAGAGGCTATTTACAAAAATAATAGCTAAAAACTTCCCAAACATGAGTATGGAAACTCACATACAGATTAGTGAAGAATGTAGAACTCTAAATAACCATAACAAAAACAAAACTATACCCACACATATAATAATCACCATCCCAGAAATCCAACATAAGAACAGAATACTAAAAGCTCTTAGACAGAAAAGACAGATTGCCTATACAGGAAAACCTATCAGAATCACAGCAGACTTCTCAACACAAACAGTGAAGTCAAGAAGAGGATGGAGTGAAGTATTTCAGATTCTAAAGGAAAATGATGTCCAACCCAGACTGCTGTACCCTACAAAACTGTCCCTCAAAATAGATGGAGAAAAAAGATACTTCCATGACAAAGAACAGCTGAAGAACTTTATGATCACCAACTAATCCTTCAAAGAATACTCAAAGACATTCTTGATACACATAGGAAAAAAACACTAAGCAAGACAGACAATTAAACAGAATGAAAAGCTAAGATACAACATCAGAAAGATAACATCTCAACAATAAACCAATATATAACAGTTATAACCATTAATGTGAATGGCCTCAATTCACCAATTAAAAGAAACAGACTGGCAGAATGGATCAAGAAACAAAGTCCAACCATATGCTGTCTACAAGAAACCCATCTAACCCAAAAGGAAGATCATAGACTGAAAGTCAAAGGATGGAAAACAATACTCCATGCAACAGGAACTCAAAAAAAAAAAAAAAAGCAGGGGTAGCTATTCTGTTTTCAGACAATGTGAACTTCAAGCCAAGAATGATCCAAAGAGATAAAGAAGGTCACTACATACTAGTTAGGGGAAAACTTCAAGAGGAAGAGATAGCAATCTTAAATATATATGCACCAAATTCCAGAGCACCCAGCTACACAAAGCAAGTAGTAACAGAAATTAAAAATCAAATAGGCAATAACACAATTATAACAGGAGACCTTAACATACCATTGAAACAAATGGTTAGATCAACTAGACAGAAAATCAGCAAAGAAATAACAGAACTGAATCACACCTGTGAACAAATGGATTTGATAGACGTATACAGAGTGTTCCATCCAACAACATCAGGATATACATTCTTCTCACCAGTACATGGGACATTCTCTAAAATAGACCATATACTAGCCCACAGAACATATTTAAGTAAATGCAACAGAATTGAAAATTTCCCATGCATGTTATCAGATCATAGTGCCATGAAACTAGAAATTAATGATAAAAGTAACTGCTAAAACCACACAAACACATGGAAATTGAATTATACACACTTGAACAATCAGTGGGTCACAGAGGAAATTAAAGAGGAAATTAAACAATATCTACAAGCAAATGAAAATACAAATACAACTTACTGGAACCTGTGGGATGCAATGAAAGCAGTCCTCAGAGGAAAATTTATTGCACGGACTTCCCACATTAGGAAAACAGAATTAACACAAGTAAACAACCTAATAGTACACCTCAAACATCTAGAAAAAGAAGAGCAAGCCAAGCCCAAAGTCAAAATAAGGGAGGAAATTATAAAGATCAGAGCAGAAATTAATGCAATAGAGACTAAGAAAACAATTCAAGAGTCAATGAATCAAAGAGTTGGTTCTTTGAAAGAATAAATAAAATTGATAAGCCCCTAGCCAACTTAACTAAAAAAAAAGGAAGGAAAAGACTCCAATTCATGCAATATGGAATGAAGAAGGTGAAATCAATACCAATGCTGTGGAAATACAGAAGATCATCAACACCTATTTCAGAAACCTCTACTCTCATAGGTTCAATAACACAGAAGAAATGGACAGATTCCTAGAAACATATGAACGACCAAAGCTGGATCAAGAAGATTTAAAACTGCTGAATAGTCCAATTTCTATTAATGAAATTGAAAATGTAATCAAGTCCCTACCAACTAAGAAGAGCCCAGGCCCAGATGGATTCACTGAGGAATTCTACAAGTAATACAAAGAAGACTTAATGCTGACACTCCTCAAATTCTTCAATGAAATTGAAAGTGAAGCAATTTTCCCTATGTCATTCCTGGAAGCAAATATTACTCTACTACCAAAACCTGAGAAGGACCCAAATAAAAAAGAGAACTATAGGCCAATCTCCCTAATGAACATAGATGCAAAAATTCTCAATAAAATATTGGCAAACATAATGCAGCCAATCATCAAGAAGATTATACACCATGACCAAGTGGGATTCCTCCCAGGAATGCAGGGATGGTTCAAAATACATAAATCAATAAATGTAATCCACCATATCAATAGAGCCAAAAGTGAGAATCACATGATCATTTCTATAGATGCAGAAAAAGCTTTTGGCAAGATCCAACACTGATTCATGATAAGAACCTTAGAGAGAATTGGAATAGATGGTCTTTACCTCAATATGATAAAGGCCATCTATGACAAACCAACAGCCAGCATCATATTAAATGGCCAAAAGCTGAAAGCCTTTACCTTGAAATCAGGCACAAGACAAGGATGTCCCTTATCACTGCTCCTATTCAACATACTACTGGAAATACTAGCCAGCTAAGAGAGAGAAATAAAAGGAGTAAAGATAAGAAAAGAAGAAGTTAAATTATCATTATTTGAAGATGCCATGATACTCTACATAGAAGACTCCCATAATTCCTTGAAAGACTCCTAGATATAATAAATAAATTCAGCAATGTAGCTGGATAAAAAGTCAATACTCAAAAATCAATAGCATTCCTATACCCTAAGAACAAAATCACCGAGAGAGAAATGAGAAGCCACACCTTTCACACTAGCATTCAAAAAAATGAAATACTTAGGAATTAATCTAATGAATGAAGTAAACAAGTTGTACAGGGAAAATTATACTACTCTGAAAAAGAAATCCAAGAGAACCTCAGAAAATGGAAAGACATCCCTTGTTCATGGATAGGAAGAATAAATATTGTGAAAATGGCCACTCTCCCAAAATTGTTACACAGATTCAATGCAATCCCAATGAAAATGCCACTAACATACCTCAGAGATCTAGAGAAATCACTCCTAAAATTCAACTGGAACCAGAAGAGACCTAGAATAGCAAAGGCGATTCTTTTGTCTTTCTTTTTTCTTTTTTTCCTTTTTTTTTGTTGGTACCAGGAATTGAACTTGCTACCACGTGCTTGTAAGGCAGGCTCTTATGCCACTGAGCTAAGTCCCCAGCCCCAGGTGATATCCCGTGTGATTCCCACTATATGTTAAGATGAACTCTGCTATCCTTTGCTCCCATCCACTTCAGTCTGCTGCTTTTATCTTTATAACTACTATTTTCTATTTCTTTCTTTTTTTTTTTTTTTTGGTACCAGGGATCGAACTCATGACCACGAGCTTGCAAGGCAGGTGCTTATGCTGCAGAGCTAAATCCCAGCCCATACCACACTTCCTATTAGATATCTTTTTTTTTTTTTTGTACTGGGGATTGAATTCACAACCTTGTACTTGCCAGTCAGGCGCTTATGCCACTGAGCTAAATCCCCAGCCCTATGGAAGTTTCTTTTCTTTTCTTTTTTTTTTTGCAAAGGCAATTCTAAGCAACAAAGGTAAGGCAGGAGGCATCACATTTCCTGACCTGAAGTTATACTACAAAGCTAATGTAATAAAATCAACATTGTACTGGAATACAAACAGACTTGAAGATCAATGGAATAGATTAGAAGATACAACCACAACTACAAACACGGTCAACCACCTTATCTTTGATAAAGTGGCCAAACATGTACACTGGAAGAATGATAGTCTCTTTGATAAATGGTGCTGGAAAAACTGGCTATCCATATGCCAAAAACTAAAAATGGACCCATGCCTATCACCATGCATTAAACTAAAATCTAAATGGATCAAATATCTAAATATTAAAACAGAAACACTAAATTTGTTGCAAGACAAAGTAGGTAAGAATCTTGAAGACATAGGGGTAGGTAGAGAATTCATGAACAAGAATGAAACTGCACAGGAACTACTTCCCAGAATCAACAACTGGGATCACATCTTATTAAAGAGTTTCTGCATGTCGAAAGAAATCTCCAGCATAATGAAAAGAAAACCCACAAACTGGGAAAAATCTTAGTGAACTGTCCTTCAGACAAAGGACTTCTCTTTAGAACTTATAAAGAATTTTAAAAAATCAGACTCCTAAAATTCAAAGACCCAATCCAAAAATGGGCATCTGCAATGAACACACAGTTCACAGATGAAGAAATACAAATGGCAAATAGATGAAAAAATGTTCATCATCATTGGTCATTAGAGAAATGCAAATTCAAACCACACTGAGATTCCACCTCACTCTAGGAAACTACCAACAACAAATGCTGGAGAGACTGTGGGGAAAAGGAACTCTTCTGCACTGTTGGTGGGAGTGTAGACTGGTGCAACCACTGTGGAGGTCAGTCTGGAGATTGCTCAAAATGCTGGAATTGGAAGTCCCATTTGACCCAGTTACCCCACTTCTGGGCATATTCCCAAAAGCCCTGAAAACATCATACCACAGTGATATATGTGCACCCATGTTTGTAGTGGCACAATTTGTAATAGCCAGATCTTGGAAACAACCTGTGTCCATCAACTGAGGAATGGATAAAAAAATTGTGGTACTTTTATAAAGTGGAGTATTACTCAGCTATAAATAATGATCACATTGAGATACTTATAAATAAATGGATGCAACTTGAGACCATACTCATAAGTGAAATAAATCAAACTCGCATGTATAAATACTGCCATACTCTCCCTAGTTTAAGAAAAGGTAAGAGTACATAAGATTCTATGGTAATCATGGTTCCCCATTATATTACTTTGAAGTCTTGTAATGTTTTCATTCATTGGTTGGAATGGTTTTATTCTGTTTTGTTTGACCTTATTATGTGTGATGGTATGAACAGCTACTCTGAAGAAAATAAGACATTTTGGCAGCCATTGCTGATTTAATATCATCTTGCTTTGAAGTCCTACAATGCTTTTGTTCTTCTATTACCATTGGTTCTATCATGTTGTGTCTTACTGGATTTTAATATGTATGATAGTATAAACAAATTTTTCATGGAAAAAGAGATATAGTAGCCATTGTTCATCTTTGGTTATTTGGTTCAGAATGCCTTGCAATACTTTCATTCTCTTGAGTGATTTTATTCTATTTTGTTATGCTTAATATTATTGTGTGTGAAGTTAAGCTCAACTATTTCAAAGAAAGAGACATTATAATAGCTACTGTTGATATCCAATTGTCTTGTTGTGAAGTGCTGTGTTGCCTGTATTGTTCTGTTCTGATCTGCTTTGATCTGTCCTTTTTTGTTTTATTCGGTTTAAAATTAAAAAAAAGAATTTGCTTGTGTTGAAGCAGTTAGTTAAGCCATAACTCATGTCAGGCAGAACAAAAAGATTTTCCTTTTCAGGAATGATTTGGTGATGTACATGTGTGACATAAATGTTTCTGAGTGTTATATCAGCAAAAACACTGCTGTCTTTGTCCCAGTAAACATAAAGAATGTGTACAAAATAAAGAAGACTGTAAACACCCCAAGCTCTACAGGAAGAAGGCAGAAAGATGAAACTATTCAGCAGCAAATACATGATGTCCCTCGAGAAGAAAATGTCCCACATGGCATCACTGTAGGTGCTGGCTATGGAATGATGGATGCTCATGTTGGAGAGGTTGATTTCTAACTTTTTAGGCTAATGAAGTTGATATGAAAATTGCTTCAGTCCAGTAGAGTGGTTGAGTTTATGTATCCCCTTGGCCAGGCACGACACACAGACATTTGGCTGAGCAACAACAGAGGTTGAGTAAAGCAGATTGTTCTTTATAAACAAGTAGAACTCATCTAGTCAGTTGAAATCTGTCAGAGGGAAAAAATTATATAGCCCTCAAATGGAAAAAGACTTCTTCCTCTGTTCTGGCTCTGGGCTAGGGTTGCAACTTTTCCTGGATATTTACTTTGCTAAACTCCCCTAAAGATTGCAAACTACCATACTTCAAAATTGTATGAGTTAGGCTCCTAAAATTTCTATGTCTCTGGTATTCTGTGTTAAACACACACACACACACACACACACACACACACACACAGACACACACACACACTGTTGATTCAGTTCCTTTGTAAAACCTGATAAATCAGTCTGGTGTTTCATTTTTTCCTTTAATTTTCTTTTTTTGAAAATGGGAGCACAATACCCATAATTATTATTCTATGTTTGTGCCTCCATCACATTTTAAGAATAGATCCCTTTATTTTTAGCTTCATTATCTCATAGATGGGATAGAAATTTTATCCAAAGATGGATCATACTCAAGTTCTCACCTATATGAGATTTACATGATTTACATCAGATCTGTAATGTTTGAGCTAACACTGAGTCAATACTGCATTAAGCTGATACTCCGGAGACTGACAACATGTGTGAAGAAATTTGCACATGGTTTGGATGTAAGCCTTTGTGATCAGAAAGCAGACTGATAGACTGCGTAACAGCTCTTGAAGATATCTATGTCCTAGTCTGTTGGAAGCTGTGAGGGTCATACACAGTAAAAGAACTTTGCAGATGTGATTATTTTAAGGGTCGTAAATGTGGAGATTATCTCAGTTCGAACGTAGAGAGCTTATGAATATAGTCACAAGTGTCAAATAGCAGTGAGTTACACAGAGATCTGAAAAAGGGACACCAGGGAAGATGCTGCCCTGCTGACTGCTGAGACGGGAAAAGGGACTGTACTCCTTAAACTATGGAGTGAAAAGACTGTGACTCTTCCCAAGAACTGTCTCAAGTGTGATCTTGATTTTGACCCAATCAAATTGCTTTCACATTTTTGCCATCTACAACTCCTAAAAGATTAAACTATTTTAGGCCACCAAAATTGTGGTTAAACTGTACAACAGCCAATGAAAAAAATGCATAGAGCTTTTTCTTTTCTATGAATAGAAAATCTGTTTCAAATAATAGATAACTGTTCTGCATAAGTGTCCATTTGCTTCATATGGCAGCATGAAATACCCTTAATGGATTAATCCATTAAAGCTACAGGAGCAGTGCCATTACTGAAAGCAGCTCAGGATGCTTAGTTATTTATTTGTTTGTTTAGAATTTATATTTTTAGTGATTATATTTATATTTTTATGATTATGTAATCAAATACTTGTCTATTAAAGTAAATGTTACAATCTCTGCTGTATTAAAGACAATATAGGTGTAAACATTTACATAATACTCATTACACACAAATACAGACACACATTCCCATATTTGTTTGTATTTCAGTTCAGTTGAGGTTAAACCACAAAGTGTTAGATTATGTAGTTATCATTAAACTTAAATATGAAAGTTTGACTTGGGCAAAATGGAAAATATACTTCTCACCAAAGATCTAGTTGTGTACATTTGATATTGAACCTGCATAAAAAATTGGCATCTCTTTAAACTTGAAGAAATATTTTAAAAGAAATTTACTGTACTTAAAGACAAAATAAAATGAGTAAAATTACACTTTGTATACTACTTTAACTCCTTTATTTTTAAATAAATGGAAACTAAATATTAATTCTTGGCATCCCAGTTTTTCTAAACAATATTGCCTACAATTCTTTCACATTCATAAAGGTATGCTCCATGCTTTTTGACTGGCATAATATGATATCATATGGCTGTGTTATGTTCTATTCAATTCATTCTTTATTGGACTTTGTTCCTATTCTCTCATTCTTATTATTTTTCAATTTGTATGTTTGAACTTTTTCTAGTGTATCTTTGGGATAGATTCTTAATAGTAAAATTTATGAATCAAGAGACATATACTTTTTTTTTCTGTTCTGGTAATAAAACTCATGACTTTGCATTTGCCAAGGAGGTGCTTACACCACTGAGATAAATTCCCAGCCCAAGAGAGTTGCATACTTATATAATTTTACTAGATACTGTCCAACTGTATTCCTGATTGAATCATGTTAAATTCCCTCCAGCAATGTGTAAAACAATGTGTTTGCCAACAAGCCCAGCAGCTGACTATGTATCAGATCTCTGGATTTGCCACTCTGTAGAAAGGAAAATGCTGTCCCTAGCATAATTTTACTGTGCATTACTATGAATGAGACTGAGACTTTTTTATGCTTAAGGCAATTTACATTTCTTTTTCTGTGGATTTCATAGTTATCTACTTTTTAAAAAGTCAGGCTTCAAGGATTTTCATTCTCCATTTTTAGAAATTCTATATATTAAAAAATTACTTAGACTCTAATATGAATTGCAAATGAAATTTATTTAGAAACTTAAAACTCACCATTCAAATCAAATTTACCATTGTTTCTGTTGTTGGATTTGGATTGTGAGCCATCAGTGTAAAAAATTTATGATAGTCCAATATATAAATTTATCATAAATCAATTTATAAATTTATCCATACTTATTAATTAAATATTTTAATATTTATATTTAAATTTCTGAATTGATTATAGATTTTTCTGTAAAATTGGTCAGATTTTATATATATATATATATATATATATATATATATATGTATTTTTTTTTAGATAGTCTTCCTATGTAGTTCATGCTGGCCTTGAATTCATGGTAATCCTCCTCCCTCAACATCTGGAGTCCTAAAACTATAGTATTTCACCTGGGTTTACATTGCATATATGCCATATTTGTCTTACCAAATATTTCTTTCAGGTTTAGTTTTTAATTATTTTAATATGGATTTTATTTTTTTTATTTTAAAGAGAATAAAACAAAAAAGGACAGATCTAAGCAGATCAGAACAGAATAATGTAAGCAACACAACACTTCACAACAAGACAATTGGATATTAACAGTAGCTATCATAATGTCTCTTTCTTTGAAATAGTTGAGCTTAGCTTTACACACAATAATGTCAAACATAACAAAGTAGAATAAAACAACAAAAGTATTACAAGACATTCTGAACCATATAACCAAAGATGAACAATGGCTGCTATATTATCTCATTTTCCATAAAAATTTTGTTTTTACTATCATACATATTAAAATACAATAAGACACAATGTGATAGAACCAATGGTAATAGAAAAACAAAAGCATGGTAGGACTTCAGAGCAAGATGATATTAAATCAACACTGGCTACCATACTGTCTTGTCTTCAAAGTAACTATTCATATGATCACATATATTAAGATCAAACAAAACAGAATAAAACCATTCAAACCAATGAATGAAGACATAAGACATC
>PVLA01007766.1:0-99624 GCA_004027455.1 Hydrochoerus hydrochaeris
AAGGACATTCTAGAGAGAGAGAAGAAAATCACCAGGGTCCCAGGAATAATGGCAGAAAGGCCTCAAAGAAAGGGGCAGACAGTGGAATGAAGGAGAAAAGTAAACAAATAATAACAGAAAAATAGCATGGCAGAGATAATACAGAGAAGATTGGTTATATCACTGTTTTATCTTAACTGGTTTTATTTGAATCTGGTATGCTTGAGAGTGTCGCGTCTGAGAGTAGGGACAACTACTCTGAAGATGACAGGATTCAATAGGATACCCATTCTTGTTTGATTGTTAACTGCCTTTGAAGTCCTATGATGTCTCCAATGTTTAGATTTTATTAATAGTGTAAAGCAATGCTAAGTTTATATTATATTTGACGATATAGACAATTTTATTGACAATAACAAGAGACATCATAGTGACTACCATAGATCACCTAGTGTTGTGTTTTTGTATGTTCTTTTCATTTTGTGTTTCTCTAGGAATTTGTATTGCTGACTTGTTTTGATTTGTTTCTCACTCTAATACAGAAAGGCTAGGTATATGTGTAAAGACTTATTCATGTGTAGAATTTCTAAGTAGTTTACGAGAATGGATTATAGTTATTGTAAAGAAAAAAAAGAGAGTATGCTAAAGGATATAACTGCATGTATGTTTGAGTGTGTGGAATTAATAACCATGTTGCTGAAGTTTTAGTTGGATGGATGAGCAAAACTGACTGCAGTCTCACTGTTTGGATGTCTACTTTGTGGACTTTACTTTTGTATCTTGAACAACTGCATCTAAGAGGAAAGTATGTAATTATCAACTAGTGATTTTTTACTGGTTACTATTTTTGTGGATTTTTTTCTCTTTTGTTTTGTTTTTGAGATTTTGTATTGTTTCTACCCTCTTACTGTTTCAAAATTTTTTCTTTAAATAAAAAACTTTTTTTTGAAAAAAAAGCAAGAGGAGGAAAAGAAAGTGTTCTAAAAGAGATAACTGTATGTATACTTAAGTGTGTAGGATTGATAACCATGTTACTAAGTTTTTGTTGTATTGGTGAACAGAACTGTTTGCAGCCTCACTGTTTGAATGTCCACTTTGTATGCTTTAATTCTGTAACTTGAACAGCTTTATCCAAGAAGACAATATATAATGTATCAAACAGTTATTTCTTACTGTTTTTTTTTTGAAATTCTGTATTGTTTCTACCCTTTTTTGTTTTGTTCCCCTCCCCATTTAAATAAAATTAAAAAAAAAACTCTTCTGGTAGACCTTTTGACATATGTATCAATATAAAATCATTAAAAATTTTTAACATTTCACTAGTGATTTATGTTCAAGAGCTTACCCAAGTAAAATTTTAAATTAAGAGTAAACAAGGAATATTACATATTTTTATTACAGTATTTGCTTATTAAGATAAGTGAAGAAAATATAATTACTAACAGGAGAATTAGTACACCCATCTGAGTGAAAATTGCAATTCATTTTATTAAGAATGAACATTTACCAATTAACTAATATAGTGCAATAATAAATAAATAAATAAATAAAATATTGTGAAACAAAATGATATCTATTTGTGAGAAGCAATTATATTTGTGTAATAAAGACAATGCTTTAGAGTGCTATTTTTCAAGCCAAAGTAGTTTTTCAAAATGGTCTTTAAGCCAAATTGTATTTTGGAGGCAAAGACAATATATTGGAGCATTAAGGATTTTGTTCAGGAATTTGGTTAACAGCTATTAATCAATCACCATTCATCTTCCGAGACTTTGAGTTAGTAGAAGAATCTTACTGCTACAATCTGTTCAGTGATCTAAGTGTTTTCCTATTTGGGAATCCACTTCAACACAGCTCAATTAGAAATCTTTTAGTCCTTTGTATAAGCAAACACTGCAGGAATGTCCAGGAGATATGAAGTGGTCGAAGTTTGCATTATTGTTATAGTGGATAGTTAAAAACCAATTACCCAAGAAGTTATTGAATTATGATCTGAGCAACTGTATAAATGGAAGGTTTAGAGTTGCTGTGAGAAGTGTAAGCTGGGCTTGTGGAGGGAGAGAGGGATCAATCCTGGGATTGATGATCTAGTAGGCCCTGAAGTCAAGAACTAGCTCAGTGAAGAAGTAGAAGTCGTGAAAGAGCCAAGAGTCTAGAGAAAATGAAACGACACAGAATCAAAGGTACATTGCAGGTCAAACCACACAGAGTCAGCCTAATAATTGGGGAAGGTCATCGAAATACATATTTGAAATCTTACTTTTTCTGATTGTTATATGAAGATAAATATCAAAGGATTCTGATCCAGCACCACAAATGAAACCTGAGAGTAAGTTTATTGGTATGTGTTCAACTTTTATTTTATTTACTACTTTCCTCATTGTGGTAAGAAAAAGGCAATGGTATATTCACACTCTTCACACAATCTTAAGCATGCTTTACAATTTTGATAACTACAAGCCGCATTTTGCGCAGCGAATCTGTAGTGCCCAACCACCTTTAGTAACTGAAACTTTATTTACACTGGTTGACAGGTAAAGGGTGGAAGACAGGGGAAAATGAGAACCCCCAGTTCCTGGTAACCACCGTCCTATTTTCTGCCTCTAAAATACTTTCAGAGGAATGAATAAAGAAAATGTGATGCATACATATGATGGAATATTACTCATTTTTGTAGAAGAAAGAAATCCTGCCCTTTGCAACATCATAGATAAGCTTTGAAGATCTTATGCCATGTGAATTAAGCCAGACACAGAAGAGCAAATAGAAGTAAAACTAAACTTTGTTGGTAAAGTTGTCTATGGATATTAGAAAAACTGTAAATCCATGTAACCATCTACACAATCCGGATTCAGAGCTGCTTCATCTCAAAATGCAGTACCCCTTCCTTCTCACCTTGTTCCACCTTCCCCCAATTTCTAAACCTCGGCAACAATTCATCCATTTTCCTTTATTGTGATTTTATTTTTTGAGTGTCATCTACATTGAATGATGCAATATGCAAGATTTCAAGACTGGTTTTATTCGTTCAGCCTAATTGTTTTAAAATCCATCCATGTTATATGTGTACCTTTTATTTTAAAAGCTATACAGTGTTATTCTTCTTTTAAGAATCCATTTTGAGATGATATTTTGCCTAAAGTGTGTCATGTAGGTTGAAATTAAGTTTTGTAGGAGGATGACTATTTTTTGGAAAACTTAGGTTGAAATATCTGCCTGTTTTACATTGAAATGTCTGTGTGTGGGTCTATTTTGTGCTCTATTCTGTTAATTTGTATGGTCTCTCCTTCACCACTCACACTAGTTTATGATAGTTTCACAGGAAGTGTTCACACTGGGAGATGTGAGCTCAAAAATTAATCCTTTTTTTTTTTTTTTTGAAAATTGTGGATACGTTAGTTTCCTTTCCTGCTCATATAAAATTTAGGAATAACATATTAATTGCAAAAGAAAACACACTACTGGAATCATGCCTATAATTGATAAAATCTATCATTTTTGAGAGTGGCTTATATAATTTCTATTTTGAATGTTATGATTCATGAGTACTGTAGGTCTCAGTAATCACATAGCTACAGGTTTCTTTTACTGGTGTTTTAAAGTTTTTTAAGCTACAGATCTTGCCCACGGGTTTGTAAAGATGCTGTCTAACTATGCTATTCCTTTTGGAGTATTTGTAAATTTTGCTTTGAAAATTTAGATTTTTAATGATTTATTTCTAATATATAGTTATACAATTGATTCCTTTTTGCCAAATTTATGTCATGCAACCTTGCCAACCTCACTTATTAGTTTTAGAATATTTTTATAGATTTTATGGTGGTTTAGATAGATAATCATGTAGCTTGTGAACAGGGAAATTTTTAAATGCTTCTTTTATATGTAATATATCTTCTACTTTTTTATGCCTTCCTGCTCTAGTTCAGATTTCTTTGTTTAAGGTGAATAGAACTGAGGAGTGAATGACCTTGCCTCACCTGAAGTTCAGGCAAAGCATTAAGTCATTCCTCATTAAACATTAGATCAGCTGAAGTTTTTGTGATTGATGCATGTATCAGTTTGAGGAATTTCTCTTTTGTTCTCTTCTGCTGAAAATATTATCACTAATGGATAACCAATATTCTCAAATATAATTTTTTTCATCAATTAATAAAGATCACTTAAATTTTACTATTAACAAGATAGATCAAATAGATTAATTTTTGAACATCAAATAAGCCTGAATTTCAGAGGTAAGGTCTAATAGATTGTGAAACATTTTCTTAAAAATTGATAGATTTCATTTGACATTTTTCTATGTTCATGAGGTATGGTGATCTGCAGTTTTTCTTTTTTTTTTTTTTCCTGTATTTTGTGTCACTATGTGATTTTTATTTTTTTGTGTTAATTTCATAGGGCTAAAGTATGTCCAGAGATCTAATAAGACATTGTTTCTGTGTGTGTCTTTGAAGATATTACAGGACGTTATTAGCATTTGAATTGGTAGACCAAGTAAAGAAGATTGACCCTCAGCAAAAGAACAGGTAATCATCCAAGCCTTTGAGAGCCTGAATAAAACAAAAAAGTGGAGGAAAGGCGCCTTTCCTTGTCTTGGTGAGCTGGAGCATTCATCTTCTACACTCAGACCCCAGGGCTTCTGGGCCTCAGTCCTGTGAAGTTGGACTGCAGTACATCCCTGGTTTTTCTGATTCCCCAGCTAGTAGAATACACAGTAGAGCAGTTCAGTCTCCATACTACATTGGCCAGTTCCTATAATAAATCAGATATGCATGTATCTTATAATAAGCATATATATATATATATATATATATATATATCCTGTTGAATTTTTTTGAGTGTGCCAACTTATATAGAGAGAAATGCTGACTCAGAAAGTAACTTGGGAAATAGTGTATGTTCTGTTACCTAGAAGAGATTGTTTAGAACTGGTAACATTCCTTAAATATTCAATATAATTTGCTAGTGAAATTGTATAGCTTTGGTGATTCATATTTTGAAAGATTTTAAAGTATGGACTCAATTTCATTAATAGTTTTAAAACTATTAAGTTATTCATTTAACTTGTGTAAGTTTTGTGAATTTGTAGATTTTAAGATTTTGATCTATTGTATGACCATTGACTATCCAAGTTTTTGTGCCAAGAGTTATTTATAATAGTTGTTCATTCACTTTTGAATGTTAGAAAAACCCGTAATGAAGCCATTTATTTCAGTCCTAACATTTATGTTTTGTGTTCTCTGTATTATTCTAAAAGATACTATTCATATTTTAAAATATATTTTCAAAGAATCAATTTTCAGATGTATTTTAGCAAATTTTTGATCTCAGTGGTATTTCTTTCATGTTCTGTCTTTATTGGTTTCTCCTATACTTTCTGTTTTCAGGTTTTACTTTCTTAAAATGGAAACTTCCACAATGATGTGAAACATTTTCTATTGTCTAATGCCAGTGTTTTATTCTATATAATTTCTCTATAAGCTATGTTATGGTTTCAGTAATGTTTATTTATTTATTAATTGATTCATTCATTCATTCATTTGCAATGTTAGGCATTGAATTCAAGGATCAACACATTCAGGATAAACATTTTATTCTTGAGTGATATTATCAAGTGTTATACATCACAATTTTTACGTACTGCAATTTTGAAATTAATTTAATTGAAACTATATTATAATTACTTTAGTGATTATTTCCTTTGACTTATGCATTATTCAGAAGGCTAATATTTAGTTTACAAGTACTCAGAGGATAGTTTTTGGTCTCCTAATGTTACAGATTTCCAATTTATTTTCTCTGTCACTTGCTCTGGTACTCACTCAAATCTGACATCTTTTCATAAAAGTTGGTATATGGGCTAGAAAGTTATTCCTGAATGTGTCAGACCTTGCTCCCCAAAGCACTACTTTTTCTTGGATCTGAGGTCTGAGTAGTTTAAGTAATTTCTATTTCATTTAAGTAATTTAAGTATTTAAGTAATTTCTATTTCATTTGGGAACTCTCTCAGTTGATGCTTAAGTGCTAGAATAAAAAAATTATGAAAATGTCCAGCTGTTGAATCTTTGTAGTTCTTAATTCCTGCCTTCTAAAACATTGATAAGGAATCTTTCAGAGGTGAGTGCCCAAACTTCAACCCCTATCCACTTATTTTTCATAAAGTGCCAACATCGCAATTAAACGTGAATACTGAAGTTTCAGTTTAGAAAAAAACAACTCATACATTAACATCTTTTGTCTTAAAATAAAAACAAGACGTGTGCGGTAGGTTTTCCACCACTGTTCTAGAATGTAGGTATATTAACAAGATCTTTAATATGCAAGCTGTCTGATTTCTAATTTACTGCACATTTTATCCTTAAGATACTATGTCAGCATTTGATTTATATAGCACTCTAGAGAGTATATCAGAATTAGTTTGTATAGACATAGAATGGACAACAAAATATATAAAAGATTTTTCTTGGCTGTTTTGATTGAATTTATCCTTTAGAAAAACTGTAAGTTTATATATTACTTTCTGTCCCATGTATATGCTAATTATATCCGAGCTCCTCCCAGGTAGAGTGGATAGAATGCATTATCCACTCGAAGACCACATATTGTATGCCTGAGTCCATACTGTGCTACTTTAGCCAAATGTTAGATCTGAATGGCAGCTGCAAATCATGCCTGGGTTTGCTTGGATTTGAGCTTGAATCAGTCGATGTTTATTTGGGGAAACTCATCTAGTTCTCTACTGGCACCAGAATGCTGAATTTATTTGAGGGATACAGACTCATTTGCAGTTTCAAAGGTTCAGGAGACTATAGGATCTAACTGCTTGGAGGCATTTGTACAGATACATCTGTTCCTCCCTTCCTACCCCTTTATTTTTCCAACAGAGCCCTACATTTGTCATAACAAACTTGCTTCATCAGCTGTGCAAAGTCACCCTCATTCAGCCAATAGTATTAACTCCTGGGCTTTGCTCCTGTCTCCCTTTTCTGTGTCCCGGCAGGAGATCAGGACTTTAACAAAAGCATTCTCTCAATTTCTACTCTGTTTATCAATTCTTGTATTTTCTCTTTGCCTATGAAGAGCAAATGCTTGTGTGTTTGGCTTCTTTTCCTTATGAAGAGCATTAGTGATATTTTACTGAGGAACATACACCCACTAGTTTACATCTAGTGTCTTCTTCTTATATTTTAAACTCCTGACATGAAATGCCTGTTAGCACATTTGTTGCTATAGACCTTCTCTCCCAGGACATCATGAATAGGGACCGGACAATGGAACTGCTCTCCATCCGTCTGTGTTGTCCCTACCTCTGGTGATGGTGGTCCTCATGTCTCCAAGCACCCAGTTCCAAATTTCCAGCTTATAGCAGCTTCTTTCCAACCCATGGCAAGTAAATACTGTTGCATTTGTGTTTACCAGATTTAACCATCAAGATTTTGGGATACAATATTTTTTATTACAAAACAGTACCTATGAGGAGAACAGAAAGGGTACAGTGTTGAGGAAACACCAAGTCCAACTGCTCTGGGATCCGCACCGTCTTCTGACAATGTAGGATGTGGCTCTGGACACAGTATTGAATAAAAATGGTGGAATTTCTCCATGGTGGTTTCTTAGACAGGAGATGTAGTTACACCTGGAAAAATGTTCTTTTGGGCAGTTATCTGTCTGAAGCTGATGCCAGTCAGGAATACCAAAAGCTAGATGGCACTATGTCTGCTGACCACACAGGATGTGACTGAATTAAGTGTTTGCTTTAAGGGCATGTGGGAGGTAGCTTTGTGTTTAGCATGACCGCCATGTTTTTCAGTTACTCTTAAGACAGTACCTATTATTTCTATTCACTATTAATTTTTAATTTTTAGATAAATTTTTCTTTTGCTTTGTTAATTTTCTTGGCTATTTTCTTCATCTATAATTTTGCATATGTGTAAGATTTTTTTTCTTTTAGCAGTTACCTTTAAAATGTTGCCACACATATTGGGCATAATATGAGTTTACTGCATATCTTACATGCTTTCCAAGGCAAAATAAAGATCTGCAATTTTAATTCCTGCCATACTTAGTCAAGACAAATTATTTTTCTGATATTATAAATGTATAAGTTCTAGCTATAGATCACATAAATTAGACCACCATTATTTCTATTACTATTGTTACATGGCAAAATGTTTATATTTAGCATATAGTTTATGATATTTCTTCACCATTTTTCATGCACTCAGGCATTTGGTATGGAAATATTTTCCTTTGTGGCAAAATATACTCTTTGTAAGTTCCTATTATAAAAAGTGCCATAGAGGGAAGCTTTCTCAGTTTTTCTCCTGGAATTTCTTTATTTCATCTTAACTTTGCAAAGGTACTTTCTCTGGTCGAGCAATTCCAGGTCAGCAGTTATTTATGTGCCAGATTTTGATTGTATCATAACATTTCCATTTAGATTTTATTGTTGCCAAGAAGTGTGTTGTAAACTTTTTGGTGATATTTTTCTCTGATTCTTTAGAGTACCCTTTATATCTCTGGTATTTCAGCAGGTCATAACAATACACTTATGTGTATTTTGTTTTAACATATCTGCCCTACTTGGAATCATTAGCCTTACTAGTTTGTGGATTCTTATGTTTAGAAATTGTTCTACAGCAATTTATGTTAATTCCAAGCATTGCCACTCCTCAATCTATATTATCTATGCACCAGAACTCTGCTTAACCTCACTTTACTTATTCTGAAAATGTTTTCAGGCCTCTTTTTCAATTCCTTTATTTATTGTTTAACTTATTGAACAAATCTCCTTTTAAAGTGATCAATGTTCTATATTTTTTCAATTGCTAGTTTTTTATGTTCTTAAATGAGGCTGATGATTTTTCAAACTTCTCTTTTACATTAATATTTTAATTTTAGGGCCAAGGATATAGCTCAATGGCACAGAAGTGCCTGGTGTGAATGCCAGGTTCTGGTACCAATTTTTTTTTTTAAATTTTAAATATTGGATATATAGTTATCGATCAGAATATAGTTATAGTAAATCCATTTCTATTGTCTTGGTTATATCTTAGTGTTTTCGTACTACAAAAATATTGTTTGTTCTTTTGTCTTTATTTATTAGACTTGTTTCTTATGTGTTTCATAATGATAAATTAGGAATTCATATTGATTTTCTCTCAATTTCTGAAAATCCTAGAGGCAAAAACAAAATGTGTTTCTACCTAGCAAAAATTTGTGAACTTCCATACTCCATGCTACAGGGGTATGGAACGATTGCAGACCTTCATGATTCTTGATGAGTAGGAACCTCCATTTCCCCAAACATCATAAAACCTATGAATCCACTCTGGGCACCACACATTCTTGCCCATTATTGCAATCCATGATTCTCCTCAAGATTGTCACCTTACTGTCACATCTGGTCTCATGCGGAGTTCTTCACACACAGTATGCCTTATTGTTCTGTGTATGTCCTTTAACACCCAAATTCTTCTCTCTTTTGACAATTTGTATTTGACAGCCTTTCAGCTCACGATTTTTCTGTAACTTGTCTTACTGAAAGAAAGAAAGAAAGAAAGAAAGAAAAGAAAGAAAGAAAAGAAAAGAAAGAAAGCGTCTCAGCAATAAAATCATGATTCCATTGTACCTGGCTCCTGTCCTTGGTGAACACAAGTGGACAAGGCAGTTACTTTCCGTGTTGTCCCTGGCTCTGAGTTTTCCCCAAGTGTTATCTTCCACTACGACCACAATGGTAAACCCATCTCTTTTTTTAAAAAAATTAAATTTATGTGAACATATCCATTCTCATATTTGACACACACTTTTGTGTTCTAGAAATTTCCTTAGCACAACCCTTTCTGAGCCTCTGGCCAGCACATACCCCTGCCGTCCCTTTAGCCTTTTTACCACAGATTCGGTCAACTTTGCAGATGCTACTTGTTCCAAACACGTGGCTTCCTGGTTGTCCTTCAGCAGTATGCTCTGACTCAATAAAGGTCTCATTCAGAAATTGACTTTTCTGGCTTCCTAATTCTTATTTAAATAAAACATATCTAAGGCTCATTTTTAAAATTTCATCTCTCTAAACATTTTAGCGCCAACTTGCTAAATCTTAAAGTTTTCTCCAAAAAATTAATAAAAACTTGACACCTTGCTTCCTCTCTATTATACTATGATCGAAATAATGGCATCTATCTTTGTTTTATCTTTTGTTTTTACAACTTTAGTCTGTATTGTGATTTTTAAAAATGTGTGCTTAGTCGCATCATTTTCCTCGTTAAGACCCTCTAAGGGCTTCTGCTTTCTGGCAGATGTCATTCATAATTGCAGGGATACCTGAGACACTGGGTGAACTTATTCCTTAGATACCTAAGTTCATTTCACGCCATTTGTTTGCTAATTATTTTGCATCTTCAGTTAATTATCATTTCCTCAAAGAAATCTGTTTTCCAGATTTTCTAAGTAGTCGAGTTTCCCTAGTTTGGATTAATATTTCCTAAGCTGGGCACTACTGTCAGGGTGGACTAGATACACACATTTTTGGGTGGGTGCGGGAGAGCACCGATTGCCTGAGCATTCAAGATATTTCGCAGCATCGCTGGGCTCCGTCCACTAGATGGCACTAGTGCCTCCACCTCCCCTCTACAGCCGGGCACGCAAACTCCACACAGGCTGCCCTATGCCTATCAGGCAGCCAAATACCCCTCATAAAGAACCACTGCTCGGATGCAGCACTTGTTTAGATTTTCTTCATCAATATTGCAGTAGTTTTATTTGTATGTCTCTTTGATAACTCGTTGTAATCTTTGGGAGTACGATTTATAAAAACTTTCTTGTGCTTATTTATTGTGCATTATAGGCAGAGCGCAGTGTCTAGGCTTCTTAGTACACTCATGAAGAGAAGTACCATTATTTGCTAAATGCTCAATTGGAAAATTGTCAAAATGCTACGAAACAGTTAAATGCAGTGTTAACTGGAGGGTTCCCAGCAACTAAAAATGGTAGTGGCCCTACTGATTAAATTAAAGCAAAATGTACCCACCAGATGGAATAGTGGTAGAGGTTTGAAGCTAAGAAAAAAACTTAGACATGAAATATTTGTCCAGAATTGAAGATGATGCGGTCAAAAGGAAAAATTTAATGGTAAATGATTTTCTATTTGTAAAAATATTTTTACTTCCAATTCTTTATTCTAACTAGTAAATCAAACTATGGCTAAGCAATGAGGAACCTCTTCAATTGTAACAATTAATAACACTTTCCAATATAGCTGAAAAAAATTTTTTTTGTCTTTTTGAGACAGGGTCTTTATGCAGTTCAGGCTGGCGCTGAGCTCACTTTGTAGCCCAGGGTGGTCTCGAACTCACAACAATCCTCCTGCCTCAGCCTCCCGAGTGCTAGGATTACAGGCGTGAGCCACCACGCCCAGCATATTTTTTTTTGTCTTTGAAATATTAAAAAGATAAATCAATCAATTTAATAATTAAAAGATTAAAGAAGTATGAATAAAGCAAAATGTGCCAAAATAAAAATAAAAATGCAAATTCTAGGTGAAAGAACTATTAATGCCTATTTCATAGTTAATACAGATGTAGGGTAAAATTATTGCATGCTTCAGATACATTCACATCTAAAAGAAGGTTACAGAAGTCAGATAAGTAAAAGAAATGTTGGGGCTTTAACTGGAAGAAGAAATATGTGGAAAATAGGAGAAAACCAACTGAAAAGAGGGAACTTACTAGAAAAGTGTCATTATAGGGCTTACCAAAGCACTTTCTAAAAATAAGGATAAAAATTATTCAATATTAACAAAACATCATAATAAGACAATTAGAAAATATCTTAATATACGTTTTAGTATATGTACTGCTGAAGTAAGCACTTCAATATTTGTTTTAAAAGTCTGTGAAATATTCTTTTGAGTGTCAATTGGGAAATTCCTATTCCTAAAAAGAATACAATAAAGTAATATCACTCATATATACCAATGATGCAATAGCATAATTATATGACAAGTACTTGAAAGTCTAATGTACTAGGTTATACAGCTGTATGAGAAGTACACATCATTGTCCCAATATTATTAGTGCCAGTAACATTCCTGTCGGTGTACGCATGGTTGAGATCTTACATATTAATATAGGTCAAAATCAATTGTTTATTAAAGCAGGTCAGTTCATATAAAATACTGCACCAATGTCAACTAGTGCTTGATCAAGATCAAATCATATTTGTGGTAGTTGCTTAATGAATAAAATAATACAAAATGTCTTTTATGATTTTAGGAATAAAGTTACAAAATGATAAAACAATATTTTGAAAAATATGCAAAAATTAGTGCACAATCTTTTGTACTTAGTTTTTGGCACTTTGCTTAATTAAACAAAAATCCATCATATTCTTTATTAAATTTGTCTCTATCCAAATCACCAAAACAAATGATCTTGGGCAACAAAATATCTCATATTTCTAAAGCTCAACAATGATAACAGTTTTAAAGAAGAGAGTCCAAGGATTCCGAAGTAATGGGGCAATGAATTGCAATAACATAACTGAAGTGAAACTTTTATGTAACAAGGGCATTATATGTTAGATAAAATATGTAAACACCTAAATAGGAATTCATTACCTGAAACCTGTATAGTAAATACTGTCTCTTCATTCAGAATGTACTAGCGGTAACTGAAGAACTTTAAAATTTTATATTTGTAATTAGTGAATAACCTTCCTCATCATTATCACCAGGTTAAACCTCATGTCTTCCAAATATAACTTTTATGAATTGCCAGATATAACTATATGCATTTCTCATGCACAACTTAAAGTTTTTAAATATGCACAATTTAAAGTTTTTATATAGAAATTGTGGAAGAGTATAGTCAAGTTAACTGACACATATATCACTCTACAAAGTTGTTATTTTTTGAGATAAACACCATTTTCTTCTCATTTTTCAAGAACACAATATAGCACCATTATCTCTTGTCAACACACCTGGAATAGACCTGTGGAACTTACTGCTCCTGTTACAGATCCTCTGAGGAACCTCGGCCCATGTCCTTCCCTCAGAGTCCTCAGCCTCTGGGATCTCCCAGGCTACTCTTCAATTTTATGAGATCGATTTTTACATTTCACAGATGAATGAGATCGTGAGCTATTAGTCTCTCTGAGTCTGACTTATTTAACTAATCATGATCTTCAGTTCCATCCATGCTGTCACAAATGACTGCATTTCACATTCTTTTCTTCGTGGCTGACCAGTGCTCCATCGCGTGCATGAACGGTATCTGCACTCATTTTGAATGAGCAATTTGGGTAAAGAGGAGCCATTCAGCGGACCATATTACCTACATTACACCGACATCACAATTTTTCACAAAGACTTTAATTTGCAATGAATACAGATCAATACCCATACAGAATTTTTCAGCTGTTTATAGGTGAATCAGCACATCTAGACTATAATTTTGTTTTAAAAATCTATACACTCTATTGAACCTATGCTTCTCACTTTGCCCACGTGGGGCATAATTAGTGGTCCCAGCTACTGTGCTGTGACATGTGTTACTGTGCTCACCTCAAGGCTGTGTTTTTCCTGGATTGCACCCTCCAGCGACCGAGCACAGAGGGGCACTAACCCAAACACTTCCTGGAGAGGGACGGTTCCTCTGACGGGGAACTTGGTTCAAGGGCCTCTGCCAGCCTTGACAAGATTTTACTAGAAATGGACTAGAAGTGTATCCCCCTACACAGCGGCCAGCCCGGTAGACAGCCTGTCACCCTTGCAGGTCTTCTGGTTCCCTCCCCTTTTCTGTCCCTGTCTCAGGGTGTGCACTTTAAGGTGTTTCTTTCAAGCTGAATTCTCTCTCTGTACGTGCTGCTGGGCGTATCCAGACTCATGGTGCAGGATCAGCATGGTTAGAATTCTTAGGCTTGCGAAGGATTACAGAGATCATTTTGGCTCACACAGGCAACTGAAAGAGGGAGGAAGAAAATGAGAAAGGAAGGAAGGAAAAGGAAAGGAGGGGAAAAAAGGAAGGGAAGGGGAGGGGAGGGGAGGGGAGGGGAGGGAAGGGGAGGGGACGGGAGGGATGGGGAGAAGGGCCTAAAAGAAAGCTGAAAATTTCTGAAGAAGGTGGATAAATTTTCTGTTCCAATAATTCTACCACAAAGCAGATGAATTTACCCTTCATTTTCTTTAAAACTGTAATTAAAAACATTATTTTAAGCAGAATGTAAATTGTGTCCTAAAGCTGAGATGGGTGCTCACATCATCTTTAAGGGGAAAACATAGTTACTATTAAAGTAACAAGTACGATCTGAAGAATTCCTGTAATCAATCATCAACGTGCCATTGCCAAACTTAATAGAAATTTCATGAGAAATTCTGGTATCTTCTGTTGAGGTGTGTTTATTCCTACAAAGATCTTAGAGAATAGAACCTTCTTTTTTTTAATATCTTGAATATATTTGCTATCTCAAGTACCCAGTTCATTTTATTTCAATAAGCTCAGTTTAATGCATGTGTTAAGTTAAACTTTTATTTAAGAAATTCTCATGGATATATTTTCAGAAATCTTTATACTTACATGCTAAAATTGTATTATGCTAACAATTTTGTATATTTAAAAACACCTATATCACATTACAATCATAGGACACTTAGATATGCATTCTTTCAATGCTGCCTCCTTCTGTACAGCCAACAAACGATAAATTGCCTCTAGCTTCAACGTCTCCCCTGTGATCAATATCAATTTCAAAGTCTGTTTCTGCTCTTAGAGGCAAAACCCACACACCAAGTGACACAAATATGCTAGCATCCTGAGAGCTGCCTACCTCTCCCTGTAAGTACCCTGATTTGAGTATGTCAGCACATATACAAAAATGAGAGAAAAACTTTCTTTGTGCTTTATAAAGCACTTTATTGCATTTTATTCATGCTAATTTTAAAGAACACTCAATTTATTAAAAATGTATATGTTTTCTGCACATCACATGTTTAAAACAAATCAGAAAAATATTGACTCATCTAAAAATATTCTAGTATTTTAAAATAAGAGAAAGTAAACTTACATTTTTAAAGTTGAAAATTCATTCCATAAATTTAAATTTCAGATTTTGAGCTTAGAGTTCTATTCTTCATTTTAAAAATTTGATATAGAAGATTAAGATGGCACAAAATCGAATACAAAATGAAACATTCTACCTTAATTTACAAAATTTTTCAGATTATAGTAGTTTATTTGAGTAAATATATAATTTTAAAAAGAAATTATAGTTCCTAGTGTTAACTTACGTTTTAGTAAATTGAATCCTACAAACGCTTTTGCTCTAAAAACAACTAAGTGTACAACTTTGAAACAACTCAAAAATTATGACTTTCATGCTATATATCATGGAAAATTAAAAAAATGGGTGTTTATTGAGCATTTACTGTGTTTCAATACTAAATTTTAGATGTAAGATATTTAATAAAATTCACGGCAAAGTTCTATGAGGTAAATAATATATAACAGATTAGGAAACCAACTCTGAAGGAATATAAACACTTTGTAAGCACATATGACTGTATGAATACTCTTCTGAGAAGAATTCAGAATTGTATTTTAAGGATGCTGCTTTTCTAAGAGTCCTGTCTAACCATGTTTTAAAATTGTAAGCTCTTGGTTTGATTGCAGTTTAAAATGGATTAAGCATATCGTAGACCACAGGAATGACCACCACATATTTAGCACTGATGTATAAATTAGTAGTAAGTTCTTATCCTCTTCCCTTTGCTCCTGTGTACCTGTGATCACACTGAGTCCAACTCATACTACTGTGTGTGTCCTGCTAAGCTAGACCAATAGAACTGCCTTTGGTTCACAGAGGTTACACCAAGTGGAGAAGGTAAGATTTGCAGTGAGTAAGATTTCCATTCTGGTGTTGTATACATGAAGCTTCCTTGGATACTAACATAGTCATGTCTTCATGTATGCATGCTGCTTTATTCAAATCTAAAGGCTTTCATTGCAGTTAGACTCTCGATTCTTGTGGGTTTTCTTCTTGGATGAAAAGTATTGTTATTTTTGACTGAAGTTTCTAGAAAACCTTCCTTTATTGGGTTTTTCTCTGATGGGAGAATTTTGAAAGCATTGATGTGCCACTTAAGAGCTTAAACCAGGTCTATCGCCCAGATTCTCTTCTACCCTTGCATCCTGGGAATCTTTATTGTATTGGGAAAGCCACTCTGTCGCTGTGCAAAACTTGCCTTCATCAGTGGGGCTGGGCTTTGGAGAAGCACAGAGTCCTTTGTCTCAGGACACTTTTCTACGTGCATTACTTTTACAATGCGATGCAGATGACGCTGCCAGTCTAGTGGAGACAAAGGAATCAAGGAGAAAAGGGACAAAAAGAAACGCTTTCACCATTAAACCAAATGTTACCTAGAAAGTAGAGATTTTAACAACAGGTAGTTTCTACCTAGCATGTATTTGACTGTATTTTAAGGGAAAGATCACTGTGGTGAGTTCTATTTTTTCATTTAGAAATAATTCACAAATCTGTGTGAGATATATTTCTGAGTATGACAGGGACATT
The DNA here is from genome assembly GCA_004027455.1 of Hydrochoerus hydrochaeris. Taxonomy (NCBI): domain Eukaryota; kingdom Metazoa; phylum Chordata; class Mammalia; order Rodentia; family Hydrochaeridae; genus Hydrochoerus; species Hydrochoerus hydrochaeris. The sequence goes on from PVLA01007766.1 coordinate 16,543, forward strand.
TTCATTCTTATAATTCTTACATTCTTAAAAAAATCTTTTTACTTAAATAATTTATAAACTGATGTAGGCAAGTATGTTAATGAACATATCAGTAATCATAATATTTGTAAAGTGCTTAATATTTTGAAAGCATGTTTATTTTGACAATTAAGGTAGAGGGGGTCAACAGTTGTTTAGGTCACACTAATGAACTTCTAATAAATACCATCTCTGTGGAAAGAGTTATAAGACTTTACAACATGTTTTTCTTATGTAGTATAATTAGTGCTTCTTAGCATAATCACTGTTAGCTGATTGGCACTTGAAAATGCTATTTCATTAGCAGCTGGACTTGAGAGTTCCAAGTGATGATATGACAATCCTTGAATCTTCTCTATGATTTCTTGGACTTTCTCCAGAAAAATGGTCATTACCAAAAGCAGGAGGATATATTCTTTTTTTTATGTTTCAAGCTTTTAAAATATATTTTACATATCTGGTACTTTTCTTAGAAATTGTTTATTACTTAAATTTCTAATGAACAAAAAGCAGAGATGATGGCTTGAATCTGTCGAATAAATTATCCTGTAATGTGCAACTGGAGATTAGCCTTTACCAAACCAAAATGTTTCACCCTAGCTACTGTCTTCTTTCTGTTTTATCAATATTCACCTTGTGGAGAGCATTAAATCTTCATTCTGCTCCAATGTGCGATGATTTTTCTCCCTAATCCTCATGCAATGCTTAACTGCTAAGCAGGTGGCTTATAGAGATTGAGTACCTTTCAAAAGAGCACTTACCACATTTTTTAGCAGTTGATGCAGTAAGACTTTTCTTTCTTTCTTTCTTTCTTTCTTTCTTTCTTTCTTTCTTTCTTTCTTTCCTTCCTTTCTCTCTTTCTTTCTTTCCTTTCTCTCTCTCTTTCTTTCTAATTTTATATTAATTGTATATTTATGCTGTTGTATATGTAGTTAATTACTGACATTTTTTTGATATAGGTACTTGCTATATAATTCATTTTGGTCTTAAACTTGCTATGTAATTCTTAGTATTGTTTTCTTAGCCTCAATTGTGTTAATTTTTGCTCTGATCTTTATAATTTTCTCCATTCTATGGAGGTTTGGGCTTGAGTTGCTCTTCTTTTTCTAGAAGCTTGAAGTACAACATTAGTTTATTTGTGCTTGTTTAGTTTTCCTGATGTGAGGATTCACTGCTATTAAATTTCCCTCTTAGTATTGCTTTTGTTTTGTCCCACAGGTTCCCAGTGTGTTGTATCTGCATTTTCATTTAATTATGGATATTGTTTAATTTCTTCTTTAGTTTTGCTGATGACCCATTGGTTGTTCATGAGGATGTTATTCAATTTCCATGTATTTATAGAGTTTTTGTGTTTCTTTTGCCATTAACTTCCAATTTCATTGCACTATGGTCAAATAAAAAATATTCAGAGAGAGAAAATAGAATAATAATATACTCAGTGGGTATGTAAATGCTTCTAATCCTATAGGCAATAATGCCTCTGAAGTTTCCCTCTTATGATGATTCTAATGAGCAACTTTATTAGATTACAAACATTTTTCTTCAACTTTCTAACTTTAATATTTAAGAGAACTCTCAGCTATGCTTTTTCCACCATTCCATCCTTTATTTGATTAAAGAATTGTTTTTTATCCCAGTGCTGAGGTTTTGGAAGACAAGTACCATTTCTCTCAAAGACTGATCATGATTTATACAAAGAATCTTATGTGCCTTCTATTTCTTCCAATTTTTTTCATCCTGTCCACCAACTCAGAAATTTTTTTCATGTCCACAGCTTTTGAAATTTGTTACCTCTCATCTGTTTTAGAGTTAATATTTTCTTAAATACACTGAATATCTATGGTGATCCTGTGTTATACAAAAGTGTTTCCCTTCCATCAGCAAAATTTGAGAAGTTTTCAAATTGTTTGTCCTCCAAGTCTCATGGTAACTCTTATGGTATTAGAGATATATTTCAAGATTTAGTGTTGAATTAAATTTTCCCTTAAACTTTCTATTTTTTTATTCACGATATGATTATAAATTTAGATTACCTTAGATAACCAATGACCATCAATTGAATTAAGTGTTCTCATACTAAAGTGATTAATTAGAATTTATCCGTAAATGCCAGGATCTTCTCTCTTCCTCCACCCCTCCCCCTTCTTCTCTGAGTTCTGTGAAAATTGCTATTTCCCATGTCACCTTTTCATATGCACCTAGTATATATGGCTCCTTCCCTGTTACCACACACTAGATAAGGGAAGAACTTCACAACAGCAATAAGAATCTCAGACAATCAGTTTTTATATTTTTATGTAATTGTCAAGAATAAAATTAATATTAAAATGAATCCCTGGTTCTAACGGTTTTCCTGATTGTGGTACTTCACAATTTGCATATTTGTTTTCCTTTGCTTTTCCAGTGCAGTGTCTGCCATTTATCCCACATACACATGCTTACAACACTTTTCCTTTGTGAATCTAGAATGTTCCAAATAGTTCTAATAGAAACTGTTGAGAAGTTCTTTATCCTTTTGTAGAAGTCATGTCATTGTGGACTGGATACTGCTGCTCCATGGCTGAATCAAACCATCCTTCACAAGACTGCAAAGCTAAAATTTTGCCAAAACCTAATGCTAATATAAAAATACCTGGTGTGCTATGACACAATTTTATGTAGTGATAAATTCCAATAGTCTTCACAAGGTGATCTTGAATAATAAATACTTTGCAGAAGCTAAAGCAACTAAATTTGTAGAGAAGTAACTTAAACCAAGTAACTCATGTCAATAAACAAGACTTGAGTCCAAAAATTGATGTTAGACTTTGCTTCTCATAATGCACACATAAATATTCTCACCTACTTTTATTAAGATATAGATATACATAACATAGATTACATATGGTAACCAAGAAATCTATCATATACTCACCTTTGTTCAAAAATAATTCCACATGTCCAGCTGAAATAAGCAATGTAAATTATAATCTTGTTCCTTGATTAACATGAAATTGATACAAAGAAACTCTTTACTTAAATTTTCTAAATAGTGTTTTTTAACCCAGAAAATTGGAACTCACATGATATAATTATGGTTGGTCTCTGATGGCTCTTCAAATAAGTTGAAATGTAGAAGCTTGATAAGTCAAGTTCACTACAAAAAAGGGAGGCAAAGAAAGCCATTTTTTTAAAAAAATGAAATAAATACACATAAAGATGAAGGAGAAGCATGATTATCATGCCCTTGTGGCTGTACAAACAGGGCATAAAAAGTCACATATATACCCTCTTTCTACGTTTTCTTTTCAGCCTCTATGAATGGTCAGGAAGCCCACAGTAGAAAATATAATAATAGTGATGGATTCCCTGCAAAGTGGAAAGGAAATTGCCAACCTAACCTCAGAATTTTCACAGGGAAATGTTTTGTGGCATAAGATGGAGCTTTTGACTGAATGCAGCAACCACAATTTTAGAACTATTGATGACTCTAGTTACTCTCATGTAGCTAGCTACCCAGTATTTGATGTTGGCTTAGTTTTCTTATGCTCACTAAATTCAAAATTTTAATCCTTAAAATATAACTTTTCCTCATTATAATCAAGGGAGTTTTAATATTTTAAATGTTCTTGTTTTCTATGGCATTTGTCACTTTCTCATCTCTAGGACAAAATACATAATACCTGCAATTTAAAGAAGGAGAGGTTGATATGAATAACAGTTTCTAGTGGTATCAGTCCATGGTTGGCTGGTTCCGATGCAGAAAGGGCCCTGGAAGAGCTCAGTGGAGAAAAGCTGGCCATGTCATGCCAGCCAGGGAGCAGGAAGAGAAGGGACAAGCCAGGGACAAGGACACAGCCCGTAGGTCACATCCCAGCAAGTGAGCCTCCAAGTAGGCCCCACCTCCAAACCTAAACGCCTTGAGGGAAAATTTGAAATCCAAACCACAACATTTAATGCATGTGCCTCGTGAATTTATCAGCTAAAACTATAAGAGTTTTACTTTTAATTTCCCTAAATTTACAGTCTCTTATTCATGAGAAAAGTGAAAATAAGTCTTTAGGTTAAGGATACACAGTTGCTCTAAAATTTCAAAAAATAAATATTTTTGGTTGTGCAGGCCAAATAATCTAATGCATATTTTGACATTCATTTTGCCAACTTTTTAAAAATGTAAAACATATAGATATTTCTTATATTTTTCACATTACCACACAAAAACAAGCCTTGCTTAATATGAATGACCATAGAGTTTCTTTCATTTTAGTGTCACCTATGTAATGCTCTTTCAGGCACTTGCAAAATAAAATACCCATTATGTTAATGTCACTCGACAAATTTATAATTTTCTTATTCAGAATAATAACATTCCTGCACAATAGAGTAAGGTTTATGTTATAAAAATTTACAGGTTCTAGACCTTTTGTATGTGTGTTTTGATTTATTATTAACATCTTGCATTAGTATGATTTTTATCAAAGAAATGAGTCAGTAATTATAGTTCTTTGTTTCCTTTCAAATTATCTTTGTTTCTGACTTAATGCTCTTTTTTTGTCTTCAAGTTCCCATTCTGGATATCACATTTTATTTATTTCTCATATCTCTTACATTCACTCTGACTATGACTGTTTCTTGTTTTTTAATTTTAATTTTTTATTAGTACATGTTTGCATTAAACGATGACCATATTTCTCATGGGGAGCTGATACATGTACTTAACACATCTCAATTATTTTTATCCCCTCCTCTTCACTCCTTGCTGTCCATCAATAGAAGAATAGATGAATTCAGAAAATGTAGGGTTTTTTTTGGTTCTGGGGATTGAACTCACAACCGTGCACTTGCAAGGCAGATGCTTATGCAGCTGAGCTAAATCCCCAGCCCCTATTTGTGCTGTCTTTAAAACACCTTTTTTTTTTTTTTTTTGGTACTGGGAATTGAACTCAGGACCTTGTGCTTGTCAGGTAGGGACATAGACCACTCAGCTACATCCCCAGCCCCTTAAAATGTAGTTTTTATACACAATGGAGTTTACTGTGCCTTATGTTAGGACACAGAATGATAAATTGGGTCACTTTTAGGAAAATGAATGCATTTTAAGACCATAATATTCAGTGAAATAAATCATACACACAAGCTTAAATATTTCAGTTTCTTATATGAAAAACTGAAAATATAAATAAAGATAATGACTGTTTCTGAGATTTTCTCCTGTTTCAGAAAATCTTTATTGCTATTATCATTATTACTTTAGGTTGGTATAAAGTAGCATGTTTTGTTATGCACAGCATGTCTTTGGAAGTGTGTAGAATGAATCTCACATACTTATTTCCTCACATTTCGCTTTTGTGTTAAGACCATATTTTTGATAACGTTGACAGTTCTGAAAAGTATCAATTATTTTGAAGATGTCTCTCAATTGAGCTTTCTTAGATGTTTGCTTATATTATGGGTTGTTTAGGGTCAGTGAACAGAGGAAGAGTGCCATTTGCAGCACAGCATACAAAAGATATACACGGTCACCACAAAGTTGTATCTGTTACCAGACTCAGGTAGAGGTTTTCACCTTTTGAGCAGTAAAATTGCAGTCTCCTTCTTCCCGACTATACTTATAAAACCATCACGGTGAGCCACTCATGCTTACGGAGCATGAGGAAGCTGGGCTCGGATGTGCACCTCTGTGATCACACTACTCTGGGAGTCTGAGACAGGAGGACAGCAGGATCAAGCACAGTTTGGGAAATGTAATGACTTAGGGACAGAACTTGTCTCAAAATTAAAAATTAAAAAAGAATGTGGGATGGACCTCAATGTGAAGGCCCTGGGTTCAATCCCCAGTAATCACAGCACCCCTTTCCAAAAGTTGTATATTTCATATCCTTGAAGGAAGGAAATTTATGTTAATTACTTGGAATTCTCCTACCCAGGATATTTGCCTGTTACTCCTCATGCCTTAAATTACTCAACAGCTCATTTATAACAGTGTATACACAGAATTATTAGGTTTATAACTTGAATCATCATCCAGTATTGCTTTATTTAGTTTTTCAACTTTTTTTTTAGCAGTGATCATTTGGACTTCAACTAGTCCCTGAGTTTGTTTAAAACTTCCTCATTATTTTTTAATATCTTTTCTTTCAGACAATACAACATTACAAGATGCCCCAAGCGTGTCTAGCATATTTCCTGCCTTAACCCAAAAATCAGTCTTGTCTCCAATAATCTTGGTTCCTTTTATTACAGAATATAACTAGACAACACAATCTAGACTAAAAGATCACATCACTATTATAGTACTATTCATTACCTGTAGACTTTAGCTGAAAAACAAAGAAATAAGGTTATGTACACTAACACATATGTCACACTGGTGTTTTTCTAGACATAATCACATTAAACATTGTTTACACTGATGTCCCATTTATCATCCCTTGACATATAGCTCATCCTGTTCCCTTTACTTACCTATCACCTCCCACTCCTAAAAATAGCTCTAATTGCTACCACCTCCCTCCCTACTCACTTCATTGTTCATATTCAGTGTGCATGTATAGAAGTCTCAAGTATACAAGTCCCATGTTCCATGGGAAACAATATTACAAAATATAGTTTAGCACTGAAGTAAAGTTTCTTTTGTACTTATCCTTTCAAATTTAATTCATTTACAAAGTTTTTTAGGTAAGCAGCGTTTCATCCTATCCTTTTTATGTGAGGTTATTTCATACATCTTTCAGAAAATAAAATTGTACGCTGTATCCTGGGATTTTCCAGCCACCTAAATATTTTTTTCCCATATTAGTTGCATTTATTAAAGTTCAATGTTTTCCTAGAATTTTTGTCAATATTCAGGGATGGTCCATTGAGCAGCATTGTATTTTATGGATATACAACAATTTGTTTATTCATTTATTGAAGGACACATTGATTTTTCCAGGTTTTGTCAATTGTGAATAAAACTATTGAACATATTTGCATACTTGTCCATGTGTGAGCCTACTTTTTAAGTCAGTTGGATGAACACTTGCTAGCATGACTGTTGTCTTGTATTCTAACAGTGTGATCAGGTTTATGTCAAATTTCCAAACTCCTTTTCAAAGACTGAACTATTTTCCATTCCTATCAGTAGTGAAAGACTATCCCTATTAACCTACCTCTCTCCAGTGATTGGTACAGTCAGTTTGTTTTTACTTTAGCCATTTTAGCATGTGTATACTGATAACTCACTCATTTCAATCTGATTTATTTTAAATGACAAAAATGCTGAACAGTTTTCCATAAGCATGTTTATTAACTGTATATCTCCTGGAAAAATGTCTGATATTTTGCTCATTGTAAAGTGTTACTGGTTGCTTTAACAAGTGCTCTTTGTTTATTTCTGTTTCAAGTATTTTACCATGTTTTTGTGACTTTATTTCTTAATCTGTAACTTATCATTCTATTCTTTTAACAGGAAATTTAAGAGAGATTTTCCTATTAATATTTTCCAAATTACTACTATTTTCTCTTTCTTCCACTGTGCTTTTTTCTGCGGGATCTAAGTCATCACCTATTGTAACATCACATAAATTGTTTTTAGTGTCTTTTTAGAACTTTCATCCTCTCTGAGGATATGTTATATGTAGATTTTCTCAAGTTTTTCTGAAGAATGTTACACTTCTTGTGAGTTTATTTATTTTACATGTAAACATCCAATCGTATCATCAGCAGAATTTACTCAAAAAGACTACCCTTTCATTGAACTTCCCATGCCTCTGTCAAAAATCAGTTTATTATACAAATGTGTGTGTCCTTGCAGGTTGGCTGTTCTGTTCCACTGATTTCAGTGCCAACTTTTTGTCAGTACCTTGCCATGTGCTTTCTGTACCATTGCAGTAAGGCTTGAGATTGTGTACCAGCAGTACTCCAACTTCTTAATTAGCATTGGCTATTTTAGGTCATTTGTCTTTCACCTCACATTTTAGAATTATTTTGTCAATGTCAAAAACAAAAGTTTACTAGGAATTTAAAGAGTCGTGTCATACTTGTTTTGTTTTTTAAACAAAATGTGAATATACATGCTCAATTCTTTCTGGAATTCAGTGATGAAAGTAAATTTTGTTTCCTGTTCAAAATATGACATTTCTTTCAATGAAAGATGTGCAGTCTAGAGACATTACTTTTTGGATATTGCCATCAAGAAGATAAAGAAACAGCATATTTGGAAAACATTCTAATCATTTAGCATATTGTTATTATAATTATTATTTTTGGCAACAGGGATGGAACTTAAAACCTTATGTTTGACAGGCCTGCACTTGTATTGCTGAGGTAAATCTCCAGCTAATGTGTTATTTTTGTGTAGTTGTTATTGAGTCACATATTTCAATATTTGAACCTGCACTCAAATCTGTAGGCATGCATTCATAAGAAATCTTTCCCTCTTAGTTGTAGGTAAAATAAGAATTATAAATAAAATTAGAAATTATACAAAGACAGAATAAATTTAGTTATTAAATCATAACACTAAAATCTTACTATATATGGTTGCTGTAAAGCATTTACAGTTTACATCAACTTTTCTTCATATTAATGTTATTTTCATTTACTCTTTTTTTTTGGTTTTAAGTAATTATTGAACAAAATTGGAAGATGTATCGGATGTGAACACTTAGTCTCACATGTATTTATCCACATCTGTAAACCACCAAAGAAGAGACTGTGAGAAGCATGATTTTTCAGTAATTTTTGGGCAAGTGAAGATACAGATGTTCCACTGGTAGAATCCAAATTTGTCAACCGGTCAGATATTTACAGAAATGCACTGGATTATTTTCAGGGGAAAAGTCAATGTCACCTAATTTTACACGTATCATTTTAATGCATGATCATTGGTAGAGGACAGAATTTTAAATATTGCACCATAAAATTTCCTCTCATTTTATAAAGAATTGCACAGTAGTTTTACTTATCACTCAGTGACAGAAACAACAACCACTATATTTTTAAATCGTTAAACTACCTTCTCTGTTCTATCTTTTGTACTTCATGAAAAATATATTTCATATGCTGCTGGCTCTTTCCTTTATACATAAATATCACTTTTCATCAATACCCTTGAGCAAGAACAAACAACAGCTTTTGAAAAAGACATATGCTTAAAAAATATCTTGCTTCCTAAATATCCTATTCTATGCTTAAGAGTTGTAGGTCTAAGAACAGTACCAGTTGTAAAAAAAAATGTGTTTATGCACTATACTACATTTTTTTCTTATTAAAAATGTTGTTTTATCTTCCTATGAAACAAAAATATCTCCAGAAATATATTATCCACAGAACTCACTGATAAATTTGAAAATATTTACTCATTTTCTCTAGAAATCATACTATATCTAGTTAGTAAATTGATAATTATTCTTTAGTGCCCACACAAAATATCAACACTTTTCTGAATAAAGTATGCTTAATTATAAGACATTTGAGATTCCAATATTTAATATTTTTAAATAGCACACTTGATTGTTGGCATTTATCATTAGACTGTAACTGTTTGCTAAAATCATACATAAGACTAATGTCATTTTCTCATCAGACATAAGCATGATACCAAAAGTCATTAAGTAATAAAGTGTAGGATTCTACAGTTTTAACTTATGTCATTTTTGTTGGAGAGGAAAATATTTTTATTCTATTATTACTGCAGGGTATAAGGCAATTTTTACCTTCATAAACAAAATCACTTACAACTTCTTTCTCCATACATGGAAAATTACACTTTCATTTTGTTTCATTATTATTGTCAAATATCAAGTACTGCTTCTTCATATAATGATATTTAATTCAGGAATATTAAAAAGTTAAGCATGAAAACAATTTACAGGAAAGTGCCAACACAGCTGAAAACTGTTGTTATTATTCTTTCTTGTAAGAAATTTTTTTCTCATATTTCCTCGTGTTCTGTGACTGTTGATGCATCTCAAGTGCACTGTTCAGTGACTGATAATGGGGTGGTAAAGTTTAATAACCACAGAATATAGACTCCTACTCATTATTGTGTGCGTGTGTTCAACAATAGACTCAAGTCAGGAAATAATCAAAAATTCTAGGAGATAAACCAAAAAGAAGAAAAAAAGATACATTCTTTCCTCAATTACCAAAAGTTTAAGATTCCAGATAAAAAGTGAGAGACAGTGTGGTTGATACAGATGTCATAAAATCTGACACATATAAAGAGAAAGCTCTCATTGTAGAGATCAAATTTTGTACACAACAATTGTGTGTGTGTGTGTCCTTTCTTAGGTAATATTCTTGAATTAATATTTGAAAGTATTTTGCATGACTACACAGACCTGCATTGTCAGGCTAAACATATCAGGCTACAGTACCAAACCAACAACAAAATTTATTGAAGAAGGTAAAGAACAGTGAAGATGTGTACTCTGAAAATATCAGCTGTAGCATCTTCTCTTCTGACCTAGAATAGCAAAGGCAATTCTGGGAAACAAGGGCAATATTAGGTAGCATCTAATACTGCCTTTCATATTAAATCTGAAGTTCATCTGGAGTTGGAGATTAGACTTATATTATAGGAAGTATCAAGCCCAGACTGAACTGTTTTTGCTACATTTTTGGTTTTATGTCTCAGCTATTAAAAAAAAAGAAAGAAAAGAAAAGAAGAAATGTAGACATATTTAACCAGTGAGAGTATTGTACATGCATGCCAGAAAATCCCACAATTAATACAAATCTGTGGCTGTTGGAAATGATGGATATATGTTTGCATCAAATTTAGCAAATCCATGAAATTATCCACAAGTTTACTTTCCTTGTGAGGCAAACATTCATTCCAGAAAAAAAAAAATGAAAGAACACCATAAACAAAAACTGACAAATAAAACTGTGTTTCTCTTACATTTAGCAAGAAAAATACTGCTGGTCTCTCTACCCTGAAACTTGATGTTTGCCAATTTTCTACAGGCATCATTCATACAAAAGCGACTAATATGAACTTATCCAGTACAATGAGGAAGAGAAACTTAGTGGACATAATTGAATATCTGTTAAAAATAATTTCTAAAAATGATTGAAATATTAGTTATTCCATAATGGTAATATTAAAATGGAATCATTTTGTATGCTTTTATGATCTTAATGTTTTAATTCTTTAATAGTCTTAATAATGATACATTTAGAGGGAAACATATATTCGATGCTTTTTACAAACTAAGTCAGCAGTTTTCTCTCTGTCACTTTTGCCTGTTCTGTTAGATTAGCTTTCTCCATGCTCTTCCCACACCGAATCTATCATTGAGTGCTGTAGCCTTTAATTCATATGTTTTTAAAAATCACTTTCAATCTCTGGAAGGGAGACTTTGTTTCCAAGGATAAAATGGTGCTTTGTTTGAGAATGCAAAGTCAATCATGAGACTGAAGTAAAAGAGACAAGAGTTGGGGAAAAGTGGGAAGATGTGTGTTATGGTCTGTGCCAAGAAGTTCCCTCAAGGAAGGCTTGCAGGGATTGGGAGTCAGCACCCAACAAATCGCAATAATTATTTGCAGATGACATGAGACTCCACATAGAAGATGGTAAAAACTCCACTGAGCTCTTAGAACTAATAAAAAAATTCAGTAATGTAACTGGATACAAAGTCAACAATCAAAAATCAATAGCATTCCTGTATGCATACAACAAACTAACTGAGAGAGAAGTAAGAAAGACCACATCCATTGTAATAGCATCCCCTAAAATGAAATACTTAGGAATCAGTCTAACAAAGAGAGTAAAAGATCTATTCATTGAAAATTACAGTACTTTAAAGAGAGAAATCAAAGAGGATCTCAGAAAATAGAAAGACATTCCTTGTTCATGGATAGGAAGAAAAAACATTGTGAAAATGGCCATTCTCCCAAAATTGTCATACAGATTTAATGCAATTCCAATCAAAATACCATTAGCATACCTCACAAGCCTAGAGAAATCATTCCTGAAATTCATCTAGAACCAGAAGAGACCTAGAATAGCAAAGGCAATTCTGGGAAACAAGGGCAAGGCAGGAGGCATCACAACCCCTGACTTGAAGTTATACTACAAAGCTACTGTGATAAAATCAGCATGGTACCAGACTAAAAATAGACTTAAAGATTAATGGAATGCATTACAAGATTCAGTGAAAACTGTAAACACACTTGACCATCTTATGTTTGATGAAGTGACCAACCAAGATCACTGGAAGGAAGACAGCCTTTTTTATAAATGTTGCTGGAAAACCCAGCTTTCCATATGTTGAAAACTAAAACTAGACACATGCCTATCACCATGCACTCAACTAAAATAAAAATGGATCAAAGTTCTAAATATTGAAACAGAAACAATAAGTCTCCTGAGAGACAAAGTAGGTAGAAGTCTTAAAGACGTAGAGGTAGGCAGAGAATTCAGTAACAAAAATCAAACTGCATAGAAAATACTTCCTAGAATCAACAACTAGGATCTCATCTTATTAAAAAATTTTTAAATGTCAAAAGAAATATCCAACAGAGTGAAAAGAAAACTCATGAACTGGGTAAAAATCTTAGTCAACTGTCTCTCAGACAAAGGACTTCTAGCTAGAAAACATAAACAATTAAAAAAGATCAGACTCCCAAAATTCACAGACCAATCCAAAAATGGGCATCTGAGATGAATATGCATTTCTCAGATGAAGAAATACAAATAGCAAATAAATATATGAAAAAATGTTCAGCATCATTTGTCATTCAAGAAATGCAAACTAAAACAACACTGAGATTCCATCTCACTCCAGAAAAACTGGCCAGGATCGAGAAATCAACCAATAACAAATGTTGGAGAGGCTGTGGGGAAAAGAAACTAACACTTCTGCATGGTTGGTGGTGTAGGCTGGTGTGGAGAAGCCTCAAAAAACTAAGATTAGAATTCCCATTTGACCCAGCTATCCTGCTTCTGGGCATTTTCCCAGAACTGAAAACATCATACCACAGTGATTTATGTGCACTTATGTTTATAGCAGCACAATTTGTAATAGCCAAATTTGGAAACAACTCAAATGCCCATCAACCATGGAATGGATAAAAAATATGGTATTTTTATATATTGGAATATTACTCAGCTATAAAGAAGAATTGTATCAAGGTTTTTATGGATAAATGGATGTAACTTGAGACCATACTAATAAGTGAAATAAATCAAGCTCTTTTTTAATTCTTTATATTTTCTAGATAGAAGTCCTTTGTCTGTGAGGCAGTTACTAAGATTTTTTTTCCCAATTCGTGAATTTTCTTTTCATTCTGTTGGAGATTTCTTTTGACATGCAAAAATCAAGTATAAATACTGCATTCTCTCCCAACTGTAAGAAACTTAAAGAGTAAATAAGATTCAAAATCTGTAATAGATGTTGTAAAAGAGTAAGAAACTGCCCAAAGGGGAAAAATAACTAGGGTAGGGGAAAAAAGGATGAGAGAAAGAAAAATTATAAATTTGTATATATATGTGTGTGTGTGTGTGTATATATATATATATATATATATATATATATATATATAAAACAGCTAAGGTGATTATACTACTAATTCTATTATTTCTTGGAAAAGAACTGTTAATATTCATATGATTAGATCAATTTGCGTGTCTATATCTGATAATCTAAGTAACTCATTTGAAGGTAAGAATATGCAATATTACAACCATTGTTAAATTCCTATCACCTTGTTTTGAAAGCTTATATTGTTATTATTTTGGGTTTTTTTGGTAATTTTTTTTGTATACCTCTTGTTTTTTGTTTTTCTTTTCTGTTTTTTTATATAAAATAAAAATAAATACATAAATAAATAAATAAATAAATAAATAAAATAAAATGATGTTCCTAAAAAACCTCATGCTACCTTAGGCTTTTTCAGAGGTGGTTGAACCTAGAGTGTGTGTGCTGGGATTAAGGGTGTGTGATTGCTAGAGTCCACTGATTTGTTTGGTAACACCCTAATCACAGCAGTTTAGATACAATATATAAGAGACAGAAAGTGTCTTGTTTCCTTCTCTCCATTGTTGCTTTTGCTGTCTTTGCTGCCATGAACTGTTGCCCCTCTGCCATGAGCCACTTGGTCTTGGAGCCAGCTGATTATGGACTGAAACCTTTACAGAGTGTGAGCTAAGTAAATCTTTCCTCCCTTAACTTTGGGCCTCTTGTATTTTCTTAGCAACAAGAAAAGTAACTGAGACACTGTGTGAGCTTGATATTAATTAACACACTGGCTGTTACCTAAGATTAAACACTCCAAGACACAGGTTGCTTGGCAGGTGTTCGTTTTCTGATAGATTCTGGACATATTAGGACACATTATATAACAACTCAGAATGGAGACCTGGTAATTGCAGCTGCCTTCAGTCACTTACTTTTCCTTGTTTAATTGTGTGTTATGTAGTTTTAGCTTGTTTAAAAATCCAAGATAAATCATGGGTCACTTGTTTGAGTGACATAAAGCCAAATTTCATGGACAACTATTAGTTTAGGAAAGTGGCTGCTTCTGATTGGCCTGAATAACTGCCAGTCAAGGAAGACCCAGCCCTACAGCTATGGCTGACGTGTGTTTTACACATGGCTATCTTAATAGTCATTTCAAACAGATCTGATCGTGAAAAACTCTATGTAATTCCTATTGTTTTTTGACTAGAGAGCAAATGATCGTAATCTGCCCTGGTTTACAGATACTACACAGTAGTCAGTGTTTTCTAGGATGCATCCAATCTATCTTTTTTATTATCTGCTTGTTGCATTCCAGGACCTATTTCTGTTTCTCTACACTCTCTTACCCTGAAGCAGTTAATGTCTTGCTTACCTAGTGACCTCCTTTTAAATCTCAGCACCCTCGCGGTCACTTTCTGAGAGCAATATCACTAAATTTTCTTACATGCAGGGCACGTAGTCTCATCATATAGTCTATGGCATAGCATAATTCTCTGTGATATTATTTTCTGTGTTTATTTATAATATTGTTTAATTGGTTACTTTCTTTGCTGCTTTTCATAATTACAGAAGCAAAATCATCCATTATTTTAATTTTCCTTGGAAATTCAACATTATAGTCCTATACAATAGCACATCATAGTACTAAAATCAAAAATATGATTTTGAATGAATAAAGAAATAATATTTTCAATTCAGGGAATAAAAAGTGAGATATTTGAAACTACCTGGAAGAATAAACTTTGAGCAAATCTCTTTCATCATTATTTATTTAAACCACTAAATAAATCATCAGTATATTTTATGTTTTTGCCAAATTTTACATATCCATGAAAGACAATGATATAAGGATGTAAATGTGCCAACTATGAAACTACCACGGTAATTTCTGTGATTTTAGCCTTTGATTTAGACCAGGATAAAGAGTTCTGCAATTTTACCTCCTCTGCAGAGAGCGAGTATATCCAGCTTGAATTTAATTGAAACTGGTAGTTGGTCAAGCAATCTAAACAAAATTTTTTTTTTTGAATTCAGAAAAAAGAATGTACCATGGATGTGATTTTTTTTGTACCAGGAATTGAACTCAAGACCCTGTGCTTGCCAGGCAGGTACTGTGCTGCTTGTGCTATATTCCTGGCCATGAAAGTGATTTTTAATGAAATTGTTGTAGAATTGTTACTATTGATTTTTCCTATATTTTGCACTGACATAGTGTATATTGGTGCTGAGTATTATTGTACTGTATTTTCCATAACTACAGCAATGTTTTCTCCACAAAACTGACATTTAGTTCACTTGAAATAGTAATGACTTGAAAAATAAAGGAATTTATAAGAAGTATTTACTTTGGAAAACTAAACATCTGGAAACATTTATGACTACTTCTGTAACAAATTCAATAAAGAATGAATGTATGTTTTATATTTATAAGTAGCAGAATATGTACTTGGGATTTGTTTTAGACTTTAGCTTAAGTCAGGATCTGTCATTCAGTATCTTTCAAGTTAAAACTTGACACAAATGTATATTGTCTAATTTTTTTTTTAAATCAATACCAGGGATCGAACTCACGACTATGCGCTTGCAAGGCAGGCACTTATGTCACTGAGCTAAATCCCTAGCCCCATAATGTCTAAAAATTGCTATGTAGAAACCATTGTATCATGATCTAATAGATATTCCACTTTAAAAACTTTCTATGAAGTTAGTAAGATTTTTGCTGGGGATTTAGCTCTGCAGTGTAATTGCCTGCCTGGCAAACAGGAGGTTATGAGTTCAATCCCTGGGGAGGGGGGAAGAACTGGAATTAGTAATTTTGCAAAGGTACATTGTGTTTTGAAGTTGGGCATTAACTACAAGGACAATATTGATATTGTAAGTGTGATTACCTCATATCTTTTATTATTCATAGCCAAGGTTACATGTGATATTATTTCCTGTTTAGTCTCTCTTACACATTTGTTGCAATCAGAAATACACAAATGTACTATATTAGCAAATATATTTTATTAAGCATATTCCACTGAGACTATGACTAATAGCTACACTGTGATTTTTAATGAAACATGAATATGAAAGAAACACACAGATGAAGTACTACTGCAAAAGAAAATGCTGAGTCACTTGACAAAATGATTTTCTCACACAGGGATCTGCAGTCATCGTTACCGTCTTTAGTGTCCAAATGTCACACATCCAACACTGAATTATTAGCATATACTGTGCTTTAAGTATGCTCAAAAGAGAAGACACTTTTCTGGGAAGTTATTAAGCTCATGTTTTTATTCATTTGTTCTTCAGCATATGCAGCAATATACTCATACTATCCTGAGGTTCTTTAAAGATGCAAAGTTTCACCTTGAAGAATCTGGTGAAGCACTAACATCACTGAATTCCGTATATACACAAAGTAGATCCTCTCTTCCTGTCTTCACATTGTTGTAATGTTTGGTTGCTGAGCTCTATCAGTGTTCTAATTTATGTCATTTGACTTCATGGGATTTGGGATTTTAGATTTTGAGTAATTTTTCATGCTTATTTAAACACTGATCTTTGTTTATTCGCAATTTATGGACTATTTACTAGATGCCCAACAGGTCTAACCCACACTGATCAATTTTATCAGTCTGCAAAAAACCAGAAGGTTCCACTTGACTCTGCATATATCCCTTTACATTCACTCTTTGTCATGAGACGTTTTAGCTCCTAAATTTCATTTGTGGTATTTTGTGTTCTCTGTAGTATATACAGGCAAATAGAATATTCCAACAGAACTTTCCAGCAGAAAGTGGTAGCTTGGTATGGCACTGACAATTTCCCAAGAAGTATTTTTTTGGCATGACTTCCTTTGGATTACATAAATAACTTGACAATGCATTCATAATACTGATTTTTATTATGCAACTGTAAAAACTATTTGCTTAAGTCTTCAGCAAATCAATTCCTAAATGTTCCAATTTTCTCACTGTATTACACATAGCTTTCAGTCCCTGGAATATAAAATTACAGTGAGTTGGTGGGGTGAGTAACAATGTTAGAACTCATGGTCCTGTCACCTGGCACATTTTGTTAAGTGCTGATCGTAATCCACAGACACAGTCTGAATGCCATTATTATGATTCTTGAAATTTTACAAGACCATATTCTTAAAGTCTAAAACCCAAGAAATCAAAAACTCAAAAGATGAAAATCCTGAAGTATGAAATATTGACATTTGGAGTCTCTAAAACTGTAATTGCAAGGGAAATAAAGATTTTTAAAGGGTAAAGGAAGCCAAATTGTAAAGAAGAGATTGGTCATACCCTACAGCAAGGGAGAAAATCTCAGTTTAAAAATGTGCCATTTATCTGTATTTCATGCCTTTGCTCATACCTGCAAAGTCCAAAGACTTGTGCTAAATTGAAGCCACTTTATCCTGAAGAATCCAGGAAACCTACAGACTGAATTAAAAATAATCTTGTGCATGACAAAATGATGCTTAATATAATTGTTTCAATTTCTGATTACCAGTATTGTTTCTACCAACTTTGTGGTCAGTGAAGCAGGGTATTCACACTGAATTTCTGTGTACCTAAAACAAAATTGAAATGTACCATAGATAATGAAAAATTTAAATGGGAGATGATCATGTCAGTACACTTTGAATCATAGAAAAATTTTTAAAAAGAAGCACCGAATAGAAAATGAATGTCAATGTATTCTCCAAAGAGAGTCTTTCTCTTGATGTACAAAAGCAGCTGATTACCATGATGTAAGAGAGGAAAATACATTTAATGGTCACTACAGCCAACTAGCTCTCACATACTCCTTCCATGTAGTTCATAGTGTAATCCTTATCTACTTTTTCTCATATGCCAAGTTATTTAATTTTGTATTGCTTGTTTTCTTTTATAGTTTTTTATCATTTAAATTATTTCCATTATGTTTTTATAATTTATCATGCTTTATATTTCATCTTCATATATTTTCCAATACTGGAATTATAATTATTGGGTGAAGAGTTTTAAGCACTTCTAATTTGATGTTGCAAATTTAACAAAAGTGGACTATTAAAATGTTAGATTTTGTATAATCATTGTGTTTGCACATAAAATTTTAGAACTTTCTCAGTAAAATGATGAAATGCACTATTTATATATCTCCATTTATAAAAATTAAAACCTCTTGAAATCTCAGATCTTTGAATAACTGCATATGCACTGATATGAAACAGTAATATTTTGCTTATCCTTTCTAAAGACACAGAATGTTTGTAATGGTAGATCAGATGACTGCAGTCATAATACTGGATATGTAACATTACCAACTGTAATGGTACTCATTTATGAAATCCTCTTTTTAAACCCTTTATTTATGAATATAGATCATTTGCTCATAACCACTTTCTCTATGCGGTCATTAGTTTACCTTTTAAAAAAAATTTGTGCTTGCAAAAATAGGAATCTTATCATTCTTATTTACTGTGTAATGGGACTGTAAAATGGTTATGTCTTACATGCTTTTCAAATAAATTCCTCTTATAAAGTCAAAAATAAAACCTATTGAATAATAATTTTATTTTTCTAGGATTATATTTTCAGGATTTTGATCTTTTTGGAATTTAGACTTTTGAGATTTTGTTTTTTTGTGATTTCAACAAACTTTCAGTATTGTAGCAATTTGGTTATACCTTTTGTTTTTGTATCTTAGTTTACATGAAAAATAAGAAAAAAAACCTGAAGGAGAATTTGTAAATATATATGACTATAAGCTAAGATTTACTATGTCTGTGTGAGATAGAACAAAATGGAAAACTGGAAAGTCAACAAAGTTGAAAAAAGATGAAAGTGTTGTTTATAATGTATTTTTATGATTGGAATAAATGATAAGTAATTAACATTGGTTTACAATACATAAGCTCCCTTCTAATTCTGCTTTCCTAAAGGTTACAGGAAAAAAGTGCTTAAAACAAATAACCAGACACCCTTTTCCTGAGCCACAGCCAGGCCTTGGTCTTTGATATTTTCCATGTGTGGTAAGAATGAATATTTAAATGTATGTAAACAGGGTTCATTATGTACTTAGGCATTCCCTAGTTGTCATTTAACAAAATTTTAATTACAGTTTTGTTAGTCTAAATTTAAAAATATTGGGGAACATTAAGAATATAAGTCACTTTTTTGTATCAGTGTTTATTCACAATCCTCTCAGAACAAAGAGTTAAGATTTGGTTTTACCCTAATTTAGACTTGGAGGGGCCAGAGCTGACTTGCCCTGAGAATGTATTTCTGCTCTCTGGTACTTTGTATGTCCAGTGTCTTATGTGGTTTCAGTGTCTTATGACTTCTTTTTGAAGACTGATTCTTGAAAGTGCCATTCTCAGTTCTCTCATCCTTTTTAAAAATTTGTTTTTTTGGGTAATGTCCTCACTTTAAAGTGATTGTGTCAAATGAGATAAGTTTAACAAGTTCTCTATTTTCAAGTATGAGACATAAAAACTAGGAATTCTCTCCAGTTTCCCAGGTTGGAGACTCCTCTCCTCCCCATTTGTGTGAATACTCACCGGACTGAATGAAGCAATAATAAAGCTAAGGAGGGATCTTGATGGTAGAAAAATAATTTTAGCATTACCATGATTTTCCATGACCTGAAGCTTTTGTGCACTAAAATCTTTTATTACAAGTAATAAAGAGAGATGACCCAAAGAAAATTTTAATGTTCATAAATTTTATGTTCATAATTTGAAGGGACTTGTTTTGATAACCTCTTCTCTAATGTAAATTTTGATAATGATGTTAATAAAATCACTAGCATCTTTTAGCTATTGAGCATTTCTAGCAAATGAGATTGTTTCACAATTCTATTATCCCATTTTTGAAATAAAACAGGTTAGACTAAACTAAAACACCTAGACAGTTAGATAAGGAAAGTAGGAAGGTAGAATAGGAAATTCTCAGCCTAACTTGATTGTGACTTCCGTGTCTGTGTCCTATCATGGCCTCTCTGACTGTCTCTAACCGGTTTTTAATTCTTCCTTTTATCTTGGAAACTGTAGAACTTCCCATCAAAGGCAGTAAATATGGGTTCTTACCTGACTCCTCTTTTTCCTATTCTAAGCTTTTCTCAGGGCAATGGTGAACAGCTTTATCACTTTGAGTCTTTCATTAAAGGGGCAGTTCATATTTTCCTGTGGGCTCAGCAAGTTTTCTCAGACATAATTCAGGCCACAGGAACAAATAATGAAACCAGGAAAGAAGTCATATCTTGAGTTTTTTTCTTTGTTATACATAAATAGGTAATTCTGCTCATAGTGATGAAAGATATTACCTGGATTTCCTTTCAAAATGTTTTCTTTTCTTTTGAAAGAAAGTGATGAGCAGCTACATATATTTTCAAGTTCTCCAAGGAATGATAGGAACTGTGTGCTGTAATCTTTTCTTTCTTTCAGAACAACCCTTTTTGGGAGGGGAGTGCAGTTTTCACTGACATGCTTACAAATTATGATTGTTTCTTTTCATGTCAGTATTCAAAAGACACCCTGCAAATGATAGCTTTACAGTTTTAGAAAATAATGAATAGAGTCACCAAGAGAGGAATCCCGTGGGTGATGTTAGCTCACTTTAATGATGATATTTGACAGCAATTTTTGTTTATCATGAGGTTTCCTTGGCAACTCTTATTGGGAAGCTGAAAATGGTAGGAAGCTGGAAAGCGTGGAAATAGCCAGTTTTATTTAAATGGTATTGGTGATTTTTTTGTTTTGTTTTGTTTCTTTTGTCAATATGGTAAAGTCATTTAAGGGAATTGGCCATTAATTTAATATGTTTTTGTGAATCACAGCTATATTTTGAAGGAATGAATTGATTTAGGCAATTTTTTTTGTAAATTTAGTTTAATGTGTCTGAGTTTTCCTTAGCATTTGAGATGTCAAGTTAATCTTGAAGTGTCATATTTCTCTTAGTCCAAGTATGATAATACAGCTTTCTTCACCATTGACTCAATGTGTGTTCTAAATAATAACTGTGACCGGCCTAAATAATAACTGGCCTTTTCTTTAAACACAGAACTAACGTGATGAATTGGTTTTCGTGCTAAAAAACAAAAGGTGAAAATGATTAATGAGCAATAGAATTAAGTATTAAGCAAAAAAGCTAAGTCAATGGTTTAATTCTTGTGTTAACTCAGTATTTAATAACACTTTTTAAAAATAACACTTTAAACTGTAGAATCGAATTTTTTCTGCTATACTCTATTCACATTTCTTGAAGACTTGTCATTAAGTTGAATGGAAAATATGCATACTGATCCATAAGAAAGACTGACAACCTACAGCCTGTGGAAGAGACTCACAAATTCACATATTCTAAACCAAAAGTTCAGTTACCACATTACTAACATTTAACTGCATTTGTTCAAAACCAAATTGTCAGCTGAGTTTGTTATTGTTGCTTCAAAACTGAACTGAATGTTTATAAGGGTATTGATGATACATGCAAGAAGATATAATTGTTTCTGTGAAAATTAAATAGAATATGTTGGAAAAAATCAGTCAATATAAATCCATTAAGAAGACAAATCTCAAAGTCAATGCAAATTTTTTTTTAAGAAAAATATGCAATGGCTCATACAGAGACTGTTTCTCTGGGCTCTTGTTTATTTTAATCTTTTACATGACTGCATTGAACTCCAATTGACATGGTAGACACATACACACATCAACAAAGCATCTTCATGATCAAGTAGGAATATTCATCACCCAGAGGATTCCTCATGGTCTTTGTGTAGTCCTGCCTCTTCAGCTCACCTTTGGAGAATAAGTCTATGTTACCACAAATCATTTTCTGCCTTAAAATTTTATTTGAATGCAATTGTACAGTTGTTCACATTTTTTGTTTTGCATTCTTAATGAAGCAAAATTATTTGAGATTCACACTGAATATAACAATAGTATTTATTAATTATCAATTCTAAATACTTTTTTGTTGGTAAGGAATATAACAATCAATTTATATGTTTTCATTTTGTGAGGAATTTGAGCTTTTTTACTGGGTGTTTTTACTATAAATAAACTGCCTTGGACACTTTTGCACCCATCTTAGCATGACATATACTTTCATTACTATAAGTTACAGAGTACTGGAATTTGTATAACTGGCTTTTAAAATAAATTACCAAAATGTTTTCCAAAGGGAACATTAAATTTTACACTCTTATTTGCAGTATACAAATTTCAGTTCTTTCATATCTTTGCCAACATTTGGTCTGTGTTTTTATTTTAATATTCTAACTTAGATTAGTGGTATTTATTGTGATTTTAATTTGAATTCCCTTAGTTATTAGTACTTTAAACATATTTTCAGATCCTTGCTATTCTGATGTAATTGGTAAAATACTTGTTATATTTCTTACCTGTTTTATAATTGGGTTCTCTCTTATTACAGAGTCATGTCTTATTTATTTAACTTATACATACTTTGAAAGTTTCTCTTCCAATCCTTTGTATTTTCATTGCTTTTTGAAGAGAAGAAATTTCTATTTTTGATGGTGCTAACTTTATTATGTCTTTTTCATTAGGAATCATGTTTTAGTATTATACTCATTCATATTTGTCTAATCCAGAGATCTTGGATTTTTTAAAAATATTGCTTTAGATTTACATTTAGGCATATAATATTCTTTGATTATATATATGTAGTATCATATGGTATTATATATGTGTATATATATATATATATGTATATATTTTCTAGTTTCTCAGCAAAATTTATTGAATAGACTATTTTTTATGTACTGACTTGCATTTTGTACTTTGCCGAAAATCAAATGTTCATATATGTGTAAGTCAATGTTTAGAAACTGTTGTGTCTCATTAATATGTTGATTAACTTTAATTAAGAACCTCATGATTCTAATGGTTATAGTTTGTGTATAGTGTTGTAATAAATAACATTTGAATGGTCAATTTGTTACTGCATTGCTTTGGTTATTATGGGCCTGCTTTTTATGAATTGTATAATTATCTTGTAAATTTATTCCCTCAAATTTTATTTATTTATTTAATCTTCACATTACACTGAATCTACAGGCATCTTTGCATATAATTCATATTTTTAAAATGTTAAACCATCTCATACATCTTCATAGTGAGGTATGGCTTTTCATTCAGTTCTACTTTAAATTCTTTCAACAATCTTCTATTGTTTTTATACATACTACTCTTCAGTATCTCATGTCAGATTTATCCCTAGGAATTATTTAAATTTTTAAAACATAAAATTATAACCTAAAGAAAAATTCTTATCTAAGTAAGACTCCTAATTTGCATGGAATACAAACATGATAGTTATAAGAATATTTTTTTTTATCAGTACTGGGGATTGAACTCAAGACCATATGCTTGCAAGGCAGTGTAAGAATAATTTTTATAATGCGTTTTGGAATATTGAAACCACTAATTTCCTAGAACATATAAGAAATACATCTACCTTTTGTCTTGGTCCTTTTAAAAAATGCTACATGGATACATGCTTAATCCTAGACCATGAGAGTGAAATATCTTTGATTTTGAAGCCCTTGTATATCCCACTTAGGACTTAGTTTGAACCTTTTCATGGAATAATGCACCAAGAAAATATTTGGAGAAAATACATTACATGCTAATGAAGTTGCAGGACTTAGCCAAGAGAAACTTGCAAAAACTAGGAGATAATATTAGCATGACTTCCATGGGTGGTGATTCAAGGTGTGAGAAAATGAGTCTGGGTATGATACTATTTGTATAGCAGAGTCCTCTAGGCATGTGCTTCCGCTAACAACTTCTTTTTTGATGAATAAGTGAAATTTATTAAATAACAATGGAAATCATTGTAATATCAACATTCGTTATCCCTTATAGATGGTAACTGAAGTGCTATGATCTGCATGTGAAATATTTTTATTAATGCATACCAGTTATATGGAATAGTGGATATAATATTGGCATAGCCACACATGCATAAAACATATTTTAACAATTTCTGAACATGAACTCAGCATTACCAGACTTGAAGTTGTCTCTGCTGCCAAGAAATGCATATAGTGGTATTCTTTCATTGGAAAGAAGAACAAAATCTCTAGAACTTAATCTCTTAAAAGTGACATTGTGAATACAGTGATAAAGAACCAAACTTCTTTCCTTCTACCCTTTCTTCCTTTCCTGTTCTTCTTATTGGTGTGTTCTTTCAATGGTATCACCTTTCTTCTTATTGGTATGTTCTATCAATGGCATCAAGCAAGTAAGATTTGGTGATCAAGAAGTGTCAAGTGTGCTGACAGTCTTGAGACCCATGACCTCTGGAGAGTAGAATGAAAATTTTCTACAACCCAGGGCTCTACTATGTTCACAAAGTTATTAGAAGTTCAGGAGTACAGCAAAATAGACATTCCCTCTGCTTAAAGGACTATTTATTTATGATTACTAAAACATCTTCATTCTTGATAGGCCAATTTGAGTTTTGAGGGGCAATTTCTGGACTTGTCAGTATTTCTCCATGAATTTGTCATGTGACAAAGAAGTTTCAACTTTTGAAAATGGACAAGGAAAGTTTTTAACAATTCCAACCAGTATGGAGAAACCTCAAAAAACTAAAAATAGAAATTCCATTTAACCCAACTATTTCCTTTCTACATATTTTCCCCAAACAGCTAAAGACACCACATTATATGATACAGGTATGCCCATGTTTGTAGCAGCACAATTCATAATACCTAAATCTTGGACATGGCCTGTATGTTATCAACATGTGATTGGATAAATTATATGTGGTATTTTCATATAATAGAGTACTATGCTACCATAAAGAAAGAAAAACTTCAGTCATTTGTAGGAAGATTGTTGCACCTTGAGACTATAATGTAAAATGAAACAACACACAAGTTTAAATATTGTATGCTCCTCTTATACAAGAAAGCCAGAGTAAAAATAAAGAGTGAAATAGAAGATAGATAAAAAGAAACTTTGAAATAGAGCTTTTCAAAAAGGAAGGGAAACAAGAAGTGAAGAGTGAAGGGAGCAGAGATGAAAAAGGTGACAAAATAATTAATATATATATATATATATATATATATATATATATATCTCAACACACCAGGATAAATGTAATCATTATGTACTACAAAAAAGTTCTTCAACAGCAAGTCCAATGTGAAGTAGGTAATCAACTGAGTCGCATGAACTATAGGACCTGAGAGACACGAGGGTATAGAATTATCTGTATTTGAAAAAAATGTTTGCATGAGTTACTCTCCCATTGCTGGTCCAAAATATACCCACATCTCAAAAGAGATGAGCCCATTTGGCTAATGGTTTCCAGTGGGTCAGTCCAAAGTTTACTAGCTTTGAGGTAGAAATGCATAATAGAGATCATGGCAAAGAAAACCTGCTTCTCTGAAGGCAGTCAAGAAGCAGAGACAGAAGGGAGAAGCCAGAGACAAGAATATACTCTTCTAGATTATACTCCCATGACCAACACCAACCTCCCAACAGGTCCCAACTCTTAACAGTACATTCAGCTATTAATCTAACCATGGATGATTGTGCTGGCAAGTGCAGCACCTCCATGACCTAGTCACTGAACACATAAGACATTGGGAAACATTTTTTATCAGCTCTTATTAGTATATATTTACAGTACAATGATCACTTTCAATGTAAGGAACTGATAAATGTACATAACATATTTTAATTATCTTTTTTTGCCCCCTTCCTCTCTCTCTCTATTACTTTTCTAGTGCCAGATTCATTCATTTATGAGACTTAAAAAAGACAATTATCATATATACAGTTTGAAAACCAGACTAATAGGTCGAAGAATCCATAAAACATGTAAAAAAGTTGTACTAGATCCAGGTACACTTTTAGATACATTGTCTGAGGTAGATTACAATAAATCTTCCTTTCTCTCTTTTCCTATTATATTTTATTTTGTACTATTATAGATATTGAGATTTTCATATAAAAGAAACCATCCTATATTTAAACTTGTGTGCCTGAGTTACTTCATTTAATAGTATTGTTCCAAGGTGCCTCCATTTTTCTATGAATGACTCAACTTTATCCTTTATGGTAGAGTGGTACCATTAAAACTGTGTATAAACACTACTTTTTTAATGTATTCATGTGTTGATAGACATAGAGGCTGCTTGCAAATTTAGCAATTGTGAATTGTGCTGCTATAAAAATAGATATCTATAGAGCACTGCAGTATGACACCTTTAACTCTGCTCTAAGACTGATGGTGGTACACAGTTGGTTCTTATGTTAAGATCTAGTTTGTTTCAGGAAACACTATCACAGCCGTTTTGTTTGATTTTAGCAGGGTCACATAATTGTCACTATTTCTCTGCAAGCCAAAACTCAGATCGCCTCTGTGATCTTACCAACACTAGAGTACAAACCCAGAAAACTTGATTGCTAGGGTAAACACACTGCATCTTCCTTTCCTAAAATAACTAAGGTATCAATATTTGGGGCTGTTACAAAGCATTATAGTTACCCATACCCAAAGTAGATACCTGAAAATCTACTGAAAAGAGCTCTACACAAGCAACAAAGTCTTTAGACTTTGAGCATAACAACCTCAGCACAAAGCAAACAAATAAAAACAATGTAAACATAGGGGAAAAGGCAGCAAAGCACCTCCCCAAACCCCAAGTTCCCCCAGGCCAATACAGGGATACCAAGGGGCAGAATAATATAAGCCACACAGTAAAATTACTCAAAAGCATAGCAGAGGAGTTTAGGAAAGAGTTCAAAATGCTGCTCAGTAGGGTTACAAAATATACACAGTAGTACCTTTGTTCATAAACTTAATTTGTCTTACAATTCTGAAAAAGATAGCCATATTTGTGCCTATGTAGGAAAGATGGATACAGTTCTTTTCATCATCTGATAGAGTTTGCAAATGAAAACAAAATTTTGCCATATGCTTGCTTGTGAAAATCATTCATGAACTGAGGTTCAACTGGAACAAAACAGATAATGAAAGTAATAACCAAAAAATGTCACACCTCTCAGAAGACATTAATACAAAGCTATATGTGCTAAATCAAATTATGCAAAACCAGGAATGAACAGTTCACGTAAGAGTTAAAGTCCATGAATAAATTTTAATCAGAAATCTAGCAGACATGGGCAACAGAATAGGTCAGTGTGAGGACAGAATTTCAGAACTAGAAGACAACAATGCCTTTAATGACCAACTACTCAAAAGATACTTTAAAATGATATGAAAAAATGAGAAATTGACCCAATAATTGCTAGATGATGCAAAAAATAATCCAAGAAAAACTAGAGCAAGTGAAAAATTAGAAGATAATACAAATGATATGAAAAAATGTATTCATAGAAATAATGATAGAAAACTTATCAAATATAGGGAAAGCAATAAACACTCAGATAAGTGAGGCATGTAAACACCAAATAGGCATGACCAAAAGACAACCTCGACCTGCTACATTATATGCAAAGCATCAGAAGTCTACCACAGCAACAAAATCTTAAAACTTGTTAGAGAAAGGCAATGAATCACATACAAAGATACACCCATTGGAATTATAGCAGATTTTTGTACATAAACCTCTAAGACCAGGAGGTCTTGAAGTGAAGTGTTTCAAATCCTAAAAAGATAGCAATGTCCAAACTCTTTTGTATCCTGCAAAACTTTTCTTTAAAATTGATGGGGAAATAAAGTATTTCCATGACAAGGAAACATCAAGAAATTCATAACCACCAAACCAGTACTACGAAAGTTTCCCATGGGTATCCTAGAAAGAGAGAATGAAGTCAACAATATCAATAAATCAAAAAGAATGAATGTAGCTATTGGGATGCTTAGCTAAGCAATGTGGAAAAAACAAAATTAAAAACAGCAAATGAATGTAATCACAGGAATAAGTCAATACTTTTTATCAATAATCCTTAATATGGATGGTTTCATTTCCCCAACCAAAAGACATAGATTGACAGAAAAAATCAAGAAAAAAAAAACTAAGTGATATACAGCATGAGAGAAATACATTTAATTGAAAATATACAGGTTAAAAATTAAGGGATGGAAAACAATATTCCAGGCAATAATAACCTGAAAAAATCTAGAGTTACTCTTCTAATACAGTATCAGACAAAGTAAATTTCAAGCTATGACTTATCAGAAGAGACAAAGAATGTCACCACCACTTGGGTAAGGGAACAATTCAACAGAATGAGTTAATTATAAACACATATGCATCAAATTCTGGTGCATACAATTTGATAAAACTGATGATTATAAAAGAAATCTGATAAATAGTAATGATGGACCTCAGTATCCTACTGTCACAAATGGTTAGGTCAAATAGACAATAAATAAATAAATAAATAAATAAATAAATAAATAAATAAAAGAAAAAGAAATGTCAGAGTTAAATCAAACCTCTTTGACACAGCTCTGAGCAAATGGATATACTAGATATCTGCAGAGGGTTTGATTCAATAATAACAGAATACACATTCTTCTCAGAAGCATTTGGGACTTTCTCCAGAATAGGTTATATGCTATCAATAAAATGTGCTTAAGTAAATGCTAAAGAAGCAAAATTATTCAATACATATTATCAGGTGATAGTGTACTTAAACTGTCAATCAATGGCAAAAAAAACCACCACAAAACCTATGCAAACATATGTAAATTAAATAATATCCTCTCGAGTAATCAATAAGTTATAGATAAAATTATATAGAAAGTAGACAGTTTCTACAAACAAGAGGCAATGCCAGTATGACACACAGGAACCTGTGGGTCATTGGAAAACTGTCCTAAGAGGGAAAGTTACAGCAGTGAACTCCTATATCAGAAAGACAGAACACCCATCAATAAATGACTGAATGATGCAACATGAAGTCCTCAAAATAAGAACAATACTAACCTAAAACAAATATGAGGAAGGAAATCATAAAGAGAGGGGTAGAGATGAATGAAATTTAGACTAACAGAAAATACAAAGAAGCAAGGACTCAAAGATTTGATACTTGAAAAGTTACACAAAATAGAGAAATCTTTAGTCAATCTTAAAATAAGGAAGGAAAAGTCCTAGGTTCATGTATTAGAAGTCAAGAAACTGAAATCACAGTCAATTCTTCAGAAATCTACATAATCAGATTTAAGGTTAGTGTCTGAATAACGCTCTAAACCTCATACTATCATGGGGGGCAGGCTTTTCATAGGCAGCTAAATTGAGAGTTTATGACTGATTCATGGTTCATTGCTGGGATTATACATGTGAGTGCTACCCCCGCCACCTATGGGCAGGTAGTCTGCATACAATACAAGGGATGGAAACAGGCTTGTCTCTCCACACTCACCCTGCCTGCTTTTGGTGTCTTCTGCCACAGTAAACTCTTGTCCTTCTGCCATGTGCCATCCTGTTTTGGAGGCAGCTGACTATGAATTGAAATCCTTGCTAAAAAACAAAAAAACAAAAAACCCTTTAAATTTGTATGCCATTTTTTCTTAGCGTTGAGAATAACAACTAAGATAATCAGTAACTACTTAAGAGAACTAGTATTCAATAAAACGGAAAATTCAGTGGAAATTGATAAATGCCTGAATATACATGAACTACCACAACTGGACCAGATGATATAAAAATCTTGAATAAACCAATTATCAGTCATTGAAATTGAAGAAGTAATTAAGGAAAAAGTAACCTACTGTTGTAGTCAGGGTTATGCAGAGAACAATTAGAATAAGGACATGGAGTTTATAATATTATTTTATGATGGTCACCCAGAGTTGACACAAGAAAATTCAGGAAATCAATCCACATCACTAAAGACATAGAATATTTAGCCAAGGGCCTGAATCCCACAGCAATGTCCCACATGAGTCCAGATGAAGACCCAGAGCTCATGACAATGCCTCCCACGAGTCCAACTGGAGGCCTACAGCCCAAAAGGAGGACTCACATCAGTCTCTTTTATGGATCTGTGCTGGGAAGTCCCAAAGGTCAGCGGTGGAAGCCAGAAAGTCTATGCCAGCAGGGTGAAGGAGCTGTACTGATATGTTGAGGGTTTTATGCGAGAGCCAAAATATCACACTCACAGCAAAGACCAGGGCTGTCCTGAAAAGCACCACAGCCATCCTCACTGATATGGAGGCCCTGAGCTCCTCCAACGACAAGCACAGTTGAGTACATGCCAAGAAACCAGCGTGAGGAGTTCATCCTGGACACCTACGTGCACACATCTTCCTCTCCGAAGCCAGGAAGCAATGCTTGATATGAGGACCAGAGCTCCCCCAGGAGAACCAATGGCTCAAACAGCAACTCATATGAGAACCCACAACACCTCAACACACTAACATGAGTAGCTTCTCCTTCTCCACGTCTCTATTTATGCTGGCAACTTTCCTCAGGTGAAACATCTATGCTCAGTGTCATGCTGATGTAATCCAGCTGGCATTAAGTTGATCACCAGTTTTTAATCCATAACATCTACCAAATAAGAAAAGCCCAAATCTCAGTAGATTCACCACTGACTTCTATGGTACTATGCTAGGTCTAAGCATAACAATGACAAATGCAGTTGGTGGCAAATCTAAGTAGAAATACAAGGTAAGACTCTCAGATTCTGAGTTCAACCTATTCCACTAAAAACACACCAAAAATAGTTTTAAAATGAGTCCAGATACTGTTAAATAAGCACAAGACACTCAGTGATGTCTGAACATCTGTTGCCAAACATGTGCTGGGCTCTGGCAAACTAATCTAATCATAGGTTGGTCATTGAACATATTCCTTTGGGATCCACTGACAAAAAAATTGGCATACTAAATTCTTAGATGAGTTGGCTTGAAACAGAACATGATAATGCCAACATTGAAGTTCTTCAAAAGATAGCATCTAGGTGGGCTTATCCTTAGGGTATACAAATTTCAGGAAGCCAAGATCACATTTGTATATGTATTTATATAAATTATAACTATAGTTTAAAAGTACCTGCATTTAAACTGATATTCAAATTTTGTTCAAGTCCATTCTACCATACTATAATATCAAAATGTATGAGTAAAGCTGTCTCATTTTTTCAATATCTTTAACGTAGCATATAAATAAATTTAATATGATGATAAATGGGCTTAAACTTTGATCTTTTAAATTGAAAGGGACACTACTATTTCATTCAAATATCGTCCTCCCAATGGAACATTTTCCCGATGACTGGATGGTTCTATTTATTAAAGTCACCAGTCCAACCCCTACAATCCCAAGTTCTTTTCCCTTCTTTATTTTGTTTATTTCATGTGACATTGATAACACTGTAGCAAAATTTATAATTTTGTACATATTAAGTTTACTGACTACTAACTCCTTTTCCTATTAGAATGTAAGAAATAGAAATGTAGTAGAAATCTTTTTATTTATTGATAAACTTATGCAAAAGAACTACTCAACCAATATCTATTCATTGACTGACTCAATACAGGTATACATAATACAAACTAATATTTTACATGTATTTAAAAATATTCAGACTGTATGCCATGTGTATGTAGGGAAAATATCTTTTGTTGTTAATGACGTAGATTTAAACATATATAACAAAGGAAAGAACTCATTATTTCTCATTATCATACAGATAAAGATGCAGATTTTTAAAGTCTCTCCAGAGTGAAGCGCTGTCATTAATAGTGGAAGATGGAGTCACATATATTTTTTAATTAAAAGAACTAGCAATAATTATAAGTTGCGGGTATTAAACTAATTAAAATACTTCATACACTAAAATATGAATGATAATAATTTAGCCTAGCATGTTTGTGACAATAAAATTTAAATATTCGATTTTTTCTTTTTTACATTAATAGCCACTTGAGAAGATCAATGAAGGGCACTGATATTTTATATGCATCAGTTTAATGTCATGGGTTCTACAATTTCTGTACCAGTCCTTCAAGTCTCTTATTAATTAGAGGCCCATGCTCTACTTTTATTTTCTTTTGGAAATATACTAACATGGACCTAATGTGCATATGCATTAGTAATGTATTACAATATACTGAAAGCAGTGACTAATAGTGTATTTAGAACTTAAGGTGCCAGAAGCAAGAGAATGCAAATTAAAGCCATTATTTCCTCCTTCCTCTGTGTCAGCTGGAGAAAGCAAGGAAAGTTCCTGCCATTTGAAGCCAATGGGAATTACACTATTGAAAGTGAAGTTCCTTTATGCTTTTAAACAATACATCATTTTCTGGGTAATTATTTCAAATTTGAAATCTGAATTTCTTTAAAACTCTGTTGCAATTTATAAGAAGAGTTCACCCCAAATTATATGAGGTTTCAGATTAAATAGTTCAATATTTTGCTGAAGGTGGTTTTCCATTGTTTATCAATATTGGACAAAACTAATAATGAATAATCATCAATTAGTTATTTTGCCAAAGGTTTCACCTGACCAAGTCTAGCTAGTGATTCAACATGGAACCAGTTACTTTATTTCTAGAAGTGAAATATCCATTTTTCTGATTATTTCTTCCACTGAAATCCTTTATTTATTTTGAATTTTAAGTCACTGTGAAAGAAAGAGTACCTAGTTAGTAGAATATTTTTCTTTATCACAAAATTCATTCTAAATTAAGATTGTTTGTATGGTGCACTGTAAAAATAAAAAGCATGGTTCAAACTTGAATATTTCACAATAAAATATAATCTATAGCCTTCATAATCAAAAGTATTTCTGATATGACCATAATATCCTAGCATTCTTTATTGTAAACTATCTCTAAATTTATGTTTTTAAAAATCAAATGAGCAAGTGTTAGGATTGACAGAAAACTTTCAGGAGGATTACTACTTTTTCCCCAAATTGTACAGATTTTCTGCTCCACAAGGGTGGCCGAGGATTCTCAAGGTCAGAAAGATTAGTAAGCTACTCAGAAGGAGTACAAGCCTCTCCAGCCCCTATACAAACTTTTATTGTTTTTTCACAAACTCTGGATTGCAATTTCAGAGCACCACACAACTTTGAAAAGTAGAAAGGATGTGACCTTGGAGAAACATCAAAGCAGGAGTCAGCAACAACACATACCGGTCATCTGGAAGCAAAGCGATTCTCTCCAAACTGTCTGATCAGGAGCAGGGAAGCTCCTGCTGCTTCTGCCCCGGGAAGCAGGCAGAAGAGGAACCAGTGTGAGGAAAGGTGCCTTATGGGTGCAGAGAGTCCTCAGTGGTCACTTGTATCCTGGACTAATTTCCTCAGTTTTCAGTTTTATTTTAATCTTTATTATTTTTCATGCCTGTGGATATTGAGTGTGACATATGTGATGCAATTCTGGTTTCACCTTAATATGATGATTATTAGTTTTAAAAAGTGTATTGACTTTTTTGAAGGATATCAACTTGACCATTCTGGAGCATTTTAAAATCTTTAACAAGCAATGGAACATAAGATGCAGGATGTCTAAAAATGGAATGATGCTTTATCTACCCATGTCTCTCAGTGTGATGAAGTGAGCAGAGCTTGTTTTGTTGGCTCCAAATAGTAGAAAAGACCTATGGTTCCTAGAGCTTGAGTAACTGAATATCTAAGTAATATTCAAATTAGATGTTAGTCAGACTCTCTCCAAAATTAAAAAATATTTGGAAATCAATAAAAGAAACAATTCTTGTTAGATTAATTTAATCAAATTTCTTCAAGCACTTGTTGAAAATAAAATCATGATCAATATCATAATGGACCCACTGAAATGTACTGGTTAAGGAAGCAAATATTTTCTATGACTTTTTCCTTTTCTCACCATTAGCATTCAATTACTCAAATTTTATGTAATTTTGCATGATAGTACTCTTTTTAGTCTAACCAGTAGTTAATGGGATCTGAGAAACAGCCTGAAATAAAAACACCATTAAAAATAATTCATGAAATTTGAACAATCATAATTCAGTCGATCATTTGATCATCTCTCTAATTTAAATACACTGTGGCTGAGCATTGAACATAAGAATGTGGCTATTCTTCTTTGAGATTTTCCTTGTCCTGAGTGAGAGGCATTTGTGGTAAAAGCTTGGGAACCTTAGGATGCTTGATCAACTTAACTCAAGCACAAAAATTATTGGCAGTAATTTCCAATTTTTTGTTACTTGAGTGTAAAAAAATAAATACACAGAGGCTAATCAGTAATACACTTACCCAAAGTTGTAGAATTTTATGTTTTTGACCTACTGTGATTTGTATTGATCACAAAATGTCAACACTCATATTCTTGATTCCCTAACCCCTCAGTGCCATATCATTTTTGTCCACTAGAGGCATTGTCTGTGTCGTATGTGTGTGAGTGTGTGTGTGTGTGTGTGTGTGTGTGTGTGTAGCAATTCTTTGGAGTTAAAGAAGTCAACTTGCTCCTTCAAATTTCACATTTGGTGTGGAAGTAGGGAATTTGTCTCTTTTCAGCTTCTTTCCTGCTGACAATGAGGTTTCTGAGGGCTAAGTGACTCAGATTTTCTCTTGATCTGATTACAGTCAATAGATAATGGAGAAATATCCACAGTGACACAGGTGCTAAGGTGGGAAAAGTATTTTTGAAGCAATCTATGTCAACTATGGAAGGATTAGGACACCTAGGCCCCATGAGAAGTATATAGAACTAATACACGTTTGAGGGTTATGCTGTTTCTTCATCTTGAGTTGTCCAAGAGAGAAAGCACCAAAGACAACTGAAATTGTAATGGAATCCATCCACACCTTAGATCTCTGCAGTCCATTTGCTTCCAGAAAACCTGAATCCATGCATGAACAGAACGTTCATGTGGTGGGACTTTTTCATTATATTATTTCAGCAGATACTAGCCTAAATGTTGTCTAGTTGAATATAAAATTTGGGACAATTCAAGATATCTCAAAAATAGGAAAAGTAATGGACAGTACTTTGTATTTTCTTTCACATTGTACTAATTTCTATATATTTTCATTAAGTCATCAATGTGTTTGCTATAAGAATCAAGACCCAGTCAGAATAAACCTATGCATAGAATCTTGGTACTTGATCTGATGGCATGTCATCTGCTTTCATAGCAACCCAGAAAACTTTATGAGCTGAAGTCAACCACATATATAGTGGACAAGGTTAATTTGTCAATAACATTTTTCAATAGCAATAACAAATTCACTCCCTTAGCGTAGTAATATTTAATATAAACCATACTGAAAAAAACAAATTTTTACATAATATTTCATTAGTAGTAATTTTTGAGACAGGGTCTCCTTATGTAGTTCATGCTGGCTCTGAGCTCACAATGTAACCAAGGTGGAGTCAGACTCACATGGATCCTTCTGCCTCTGCCTCCCCAGTGCTGGGATGACAGGTATGCATCATTGTATCTGGCCATGAATACTAAACTTTAATGATTGGTTTTGTTCATCTTGTGGCAAGGTGCACTGAATACATGTGTGAGAATCTTGTGAACTGGATACTTTTCCTGTTTGACAAGGCAAAACTTAAATATGCGAATAACTTATTGTTTATATTAATTAAACAGCAGAGAGCTTTTAGTGGAGTCCTTCTTCCCCTAAAAAAAAAAAATCTTCTCTTAACTTTTTAATGTTTACAGTGTCTCTGTAGAGAAGTACTGTCTTCTGAGTGGAAATTTTTCATTTGGTGAAGTATAAATATTTTGCAAAAACACAGAAAACATAACTGAATTTTAAATCCTTTGAGCCTAATGAGCACACTTCTATTTTGAGCCAATGTATATTTTTGTCTTAGAGAATATGGAACTGAAGAATTGAGCTCTATACTTTTAATGCTTTCCTGGGTGGTTGTATTTCCAAAAACAGTCCATGGAGAGGTTTTGGAACTTTAAAGGCATGAGAAAAATGAAGTACAAGATTTGAAAACTGTCTACACTTTTAACAAATGTACCATATGAAAAATGCATGGAAAATTTTTTGGCTCACAACTATTAAAATATTTAAAAGAAAGAGAGGGAGGGAGGGAGGGAAAGAAGGAAGGAAAGGAGAAAAAGAGAAGGGGTTCTGTTAGTGATCTAGAATGTGCCATTTTTTTAGGATGAAAACATGATTTCATAACTTCTAAAAGTGACTTCTTAGAGTGTGAAAAGTAATGCCTCCTGTAGACCCAGCCCTCTGGGAGGATAAAGGAGGAGGATCACAAGTTTGAGCACAGCCTGAACAGTTAAGCAAATTATCAAGATTCTGTCTCAGAATAAAGAAAATAATGCTGGAGATGTAGATCAGTGCAAAGGCCTTGAGTGCAAACATGCATGTGAACACACACCCACTCAGAGAAAAATCACTTCTAAAATGGGAGAATCTTTACATTCACTGTCCTCGTTAAAAATGACAGGGCCACTTTATGTCTTCTCTTAACTCTTATCATTGTTATAATTGTTGACAGCTTTCGGGGCATCTAACTAAACATTTTCCTACCCTAATATATATTTAATGTGTTTCCTATTGATGTAATTGTTTGAGGTTTTTATATTGATGCATTATCTACCTTATTTTTGTAAAGGATGTAAAGATAAGATTTAGGCTTAATTTTTCTACACTTCTGCGGTTGTATTTTCCCATTACATTTATTCATCTTTGAAAATTAATCAATTGTGTATACACGGTAGAAGTGGAAGTACCGCCTTCCTGTTCTTGGCACTACTGCTAAGACAAGAGTAGCAACTCCTTCCTTTCCTGATCATCTGTACTCTCCAAAGTCTGAGCAGCCATCTGAGAAGCCCAGAACGTGTGGAAAGACAGAGCAGTTCAGCCAAACCCAAGTCATCTGCTCTTCCTCTTCAGGCCCTGGGACTGTGTATG
Organism: Hydrochoerus hydrochaeris; assembly: GCA_004027455.1. Taxonomy (NCBI): domain Eukaryota; kingdom Metazoa; phylum Chordata; class Mammalia; order Rodentia; family Hydrochaeridae; genus Hydrochoerus; species Hydrochoerus hydrochaeris. The sequence continues at coordinate 53,812 of PVLA01007766.1, forward strand.
GAATCATTTTGATAATTACAAACCCACCCACTAATCACTTCTTGATAACATTAAACGAGACAGAATAATTGCTCACTTTATCCCTGACTGAAGTGCTGAGCTATCTATCAGTGATGCAGATTAAAACTATCTTCGTCTATTTTAAACCACTATCATACAAGATAATTTATATTGAAGTAATGGACGGCTGGAATAACTTGTGATACCTCAAATGCTTGTGCAGGCCTGAGAAAGGTGTGTGTAGCTTTTGTATTGGGGGAACATTAGAGAACCCTAGGAAACTGTAAGAAGGTGATATCTGGAACAAGACATAAACTTATCCCCCATGTGTACTGACAGAACCAGTAACGTATCTGCACTCTGCACAAAATGAAAATAGAAAGGACATCAATTAGATGAATGGATCTGGCTGGGAAGAAGCTAGAAAGTTCCATGTGAGTTCTACTAAGTGCCTAAAAAAGATGCAAAGAGAGTTTTAAATTAAGGAGGAAATGATCCTGTTTGAGAACAGTGCAGATCTCAGAAACTGCTAATAGAATCTCACTCAGGCTTGGTAAGTATCATAATTTGAATAAATCCTAATTAAAGTCATCTGCATACAGATTCCCCTTGAATAAACCTATTTTGTGAATAACTTCATTTCCAGGTAAGTACTTTTAGGATCAATGTAAATAATACATGTTGAAATTTATTTATTTTCCATATTGTTTATGTGACAGCTTCAGGATAACCAGAACAATCAAACCATGTTCTGAATATGATATGGGTTGTTTTAGCAAATGAGTTCTAAAATTTGACCTCTTCTTAATGATATTTTTAATTAGCAACATTGGAAAACAGGTACTAAGAGCACTCTGAAATTTGTTATTGGTAACCAAATGGAAAGCACTTTGGACAATTATTAGTCAGAAAAAAGCCTACAAAAAGTAAACAGCCAGCCAGCACTATGCCATTTCTGTATTTATCATTTCCCAATTAGAAAAAATTATTTCCCTTTTGTAATATTTTAATTTTTAAATGATTTCAAAATTTGCAGAAAAGGGGTTCAGGAGTGGTACACAGAGCTGTTTCAGAGCTTTCTGATAATTGGTTATGTGGTACCCTCTCATTCTGTACTTCAGTGTGTGTTCTCTAAGAGAACTCTCATATAACAAGATAACAATTTTAATCTTAGATAAATAGTGTCAATCTATCATTGCCATTTAGCACACAGAATCCAATTTCATTTCACATATTTGAAAACTAGGTCCAGGATATAATAACATTTTTAGTTCCCAGACAAAAATCCAGATTTTTGTGAGAGTTCATCAAGAGTTACACACCTCAGGCACGGTGCCGGGAAGGTAATGGTGTGCTCCTCTCAGTTCATATCGGGAGCTGCACTGTGAGGACTCGTCTAGGGAGCTAGGGTTTGTCTTTTACAATATGTCATATTTTCCCCTGTAAAGAATATATTAACAACGGTTAATAATTTGTTAGTATGCATTTTGTGGAGGAACATTTTAAAATATGAAATTGTTCTGATTCTAATCAAATTTTCATTCACAAATTTCAGCATTGTTGCTGATTTTTGTCTCAACTGATGATTGTTAGGATGAAAAATGGGAATTTTCTGAATCTCATCTTTCTTTGATATTCATGGGCTGGTGTGTACTGTAAGTAGAAATTTCTCTAATCTCTCATTTAACTATTTCAGTACATGATTATAGATTTCTTTTTTTATAGAAGTCTTGAAATGCATTGTTTTGAAAATTTTGGTATTCAAATTCTTTCCGACATGCCCCCATGGAACTCTTTAATCTGGTCTGATCCTATGCCTTTTGTATATGTGTTAATGATCCTTGCATGTTTGTTTACTTTTGGCACAAAGTTTTGGGTTTATTTTTTATCATTCCATCGTAACTTGAGTGAAGACTGGGTGATTTTTATAAAGAACAATACTTACAAACCAAGACTTGAGTATTTGTTGCTAGACTATCATTTTTTAGCTGTTCTCAGCAGACTTTCCTAAGGAACATAATCATGTGTACACAGCTATATACATAAATGTACAAGTATATGTATATATAACTTTCTGCAAGCACACATGTACACCATGACCTCATCAAACACTGCAGTTTTATGTCACTCTTTTTCAGATTCCTACTTGTTACTCCTGTTCCTGAACTAAAAAAAAAAAAAAAAAAAAAAACATAGTGTGTACTATTCTCAATACTTTTAATTGGGTTTCCTTTCTCCTTTGCTTTTAAACAAACTTCCCACCGTGGAAGAGGGAAATGCTAAAAAAAACAAAAGTAAACAAGGCCAAGAATGGGTAAAATCCACAGGAGAATGATGCTGAAATATGGGCCCAAGATTTTGAGGCCCTGGAACTTTGTTCAAACGCTGTTATGCATGAAATTATTTAGCATGCTTAGTATTTCCTCTAACACTACATGTGACCTAAGTGACATGCTTCATCTACCTGGGTTTTACATTCCATCGTTACACTGAAGAAGACACACTGGAAAATGACTGAGGTCTTCTTCTGCTATAAGGACACATCTATCTCATATATCTCATCTACTTCATCTACCTCATGGTGTAGCAATATATACCACAAAATGTCTAATGATAATGTAATTTACTTGAGAACATTTTGACTGAAGTTAAAGTTTCAATTTTAAATTGACTGGACCAATGTCAGTTTTGTTTACATGAAACTACAGTTACATCTGTTTTCCCCCCAATACTAACAAGATGAGTTTTAAAGAGAAATCAGGAACAAAGACAAACCAAATATTGCAAAGCCCCACTCCACGAACACACATGCTTCTGATGTTTGGTTGTCTCCATCTCGTCATTTCCACATCTCTTTGTGTAATGGCAGCTGCAATTCACTTCATAGAATTTGACCATGACACAGCAGCAGCACCCATAATGGTGCACAATACCTCTACTCATATGCTGTTATGTGCAATAGAATCTGTACATGACTATAAATAATTTTCAGTTATTTTATAGACTCTGAGACTTCAGCATTAGAACAGTGTTTTAACTTGCAGTGATAAAAAGCAACAAACATCTTCCTTTCATAAGGTCTCCAGCTTTTATGCTCAAAGTTTATAAAATAAATGCACTTAGTCTTTAAAAAATTATAATTGTAACAATAACTCTAATTATATTGATCTCAGAGGAATGAGGGAATCTGGAAGTCCAGTGAGACAAATATACAAAGCAAATCCTGCTAGTCATCCAAAAAAATCACATGATAAACGAAGATGATTTCCTTTCCGCTTTGTGACACCTATTTTCTAAAAATCAAATCTTTCTCCTTGTCAATCATAAGGGTAAGAAAAACATTTATTCTTCTTTTCATTCATTTTAGCTATACTTGGTCAGAAAAGCTAGAAAACAGCTCTGTGGGGGACTTCCATAATAATGCTTGAGTATTTGAAGAGAAATGTTTGCCAATGCTGGCATTTGTGGACAAAGTGTCCAAGTGCACTGTGGGCTGGATACTGAGAATTTTGTTCCAGCGGACGATGGCAGTTAATCACAATGCCTGCCGGAGAAGTAAATCACTGAGAATATGATAAATCATGTAAAAGACGTCTCCCATGCCTGTGTAACATTACACTAATGCAGCTGCTTTAACTCAGTCACACATACCCACTTTATATAAAATATCCCCAATGTCTTGCTTTTAGAATACAGAAATATTCTGTTTTTAAAATGAGACATGTTTATTCCAAAGGTTTAAATTTTTTGTTTGAATAAACATGTCATGGCTTTGCTGGCTATGTCATTCTAAAGTTTCTAAAAGCTAGCTTACCTTTTCTGTTTGGCTCTTTCTTTTTAGAAAAATAATTTATATCAGTGCCAACTAAAACTAGTCCAATCCTATCTTAAAATTATCCACATGAAGCAATACATAATCAAATAATTTCATACTGAAGCAGAAGAAATGCAATGTTTATTGTTGTTATTGCACTTTATTGCCATGTATTACTTGAATTCATGCTATTCATGATGTTTATTGAACATTCATTGGATGCTATTTGATCTAGAAAAATAGTAAGACGTTTTACATAGCATTTTTCATTAAACAGCATAAATTTTAAGCTTTAAAATCAATGAAATCATTTTTAATACAGGGTGTGAATGATTTATTATAAATTTTATAATAGTGAAAAGTAGAATATAATGTATATAGACATTCTGAGGACCATGGTACAATTATAAAGGTGAAAATGGAACAGTTTTAGTTCCTATAGCTCCTCAGATGTAAAGTCAAAAAAGAATGGAACTCACACTTACAAAAATAAATCAATAAATAAATAAGAACAAAAGAAAGTGACATAACTACAAAGTTTTTGAAAAGTTGTTTTCAGTCCCTCAGAGAGTGGATGTGCCAGGATGACTTACTGTTGCACATCTGTGGACAGGCTGAGAGGAATTTGTCTGGCTACTTGTAGAAGTCATGTTAGGGTTGGATTCTGTACTTTGACGATTGATGTCCACCAGTACTGTGAAATATAAAATTATTTGGAAAGAGAGTCATTGCACATATATGTAGAGGCTTAGAGCAGGTTGAATTTGAGTAAGGTGGGCCTTCCATCCAACATGATGAGCATCCTCGCTGAAAAAATGTATTTTGGACACACACAGGAATATCATGTGAGGATTGGAATTCTGCTTTACATAAGCCATAGACATCAAGGATTTCCAGCAACCACCAGAAAACAGAAGGGTGTGGATCAGATTCTTCCTCAAAACCCTCACAAGGAAGCGACTATAGACATCTCAATCTCAGACTTTCGGCCTGCAGAATTATCACCCAATAAGTAGCACTTTATTTTGGTAATCCTAATAGACTACATGTCTAGATGTCCCCCAGTGTTTATGTGTTGTAACTTAACTCCCATCGAGGTTATATTAACAGTTAGAGTGTTTTCGGAAGTGATAGCCTCTGTAGCACTCTTTTTTTTCCAGATGAATTGCACATTACCAAAAGAGTCAATTGAAGTCGCCTTGGCTCTACTTACCCTCTGCTGCTCTGGTCCTCTGCTGTATGACACAGTGTTAAATCCATCGACCCCTCTGGGTTTTTGTTTTGTTTTTGTCTCTGTGCTTTCTATCATTGGAAATGCCACCCATGATGTCATCTATGCAGCAGGCCATCCCTAGACAACTCATACCACAACCTCAATTTAAACTTCCTGTCCACCACAGTTGTGAGAAATAATTTTTAATGAATTAGTTGCTCTCAAGTATGTTGATACAACAGCACAAGTGGACAAAGACTCTACAGTAGTATGGGGGAAAGGAGAAATGAGAAGAGAAAAGATTATATTATCTTTATTATATGTGTTATATTATGTGTAATCTTTTCCCTTCTTTCTTAGTGTGTGTGTGTGTGTGTGTGTGTGTGTGTATGCTAGATAATTATACTAGTATTCTCTTTTAGTCCATCAGAAAGAATGGCTTGCACTTTATTGTTTGATCATTTTTTAATGCCTATATCTTATAATATGAACAACTACTTTGAAGATAACAATACACATTGGGCCAGGGATTTAGCTTAGTGGTGTAAGCACCTGCCTGGCAAGCATAAGGTAGCGAGTTTGATCTCTGGTACAAAAAAAAAAAAAAAACCCAATATATTAGCTATTGTTTATCTACTATTTTGTTTTGAAGTTATATATCATAGTTATTAGTTATTTTTTTGCATTTTAAAATAAAAACTCTACAGTAGCTGATAAGGAGATTGATATCCTTCAAAAACATGAACACTCAGTACTGGTTAGTGTGAGAGGCGAAACTCCTTGGAGCCACAGTTGTAAAGTGAAAACTCCTCTCTTAGGAATCTCCATCTTGAAAACTCCTCTCTTCTGAATGTATAAACAGAACCTCGCTGTGATGTTTAAGGCTTTTGTAAGATAGTGCTATACAGGGAGCAGCCCTAGAAAGGAGCTCTAGAGAAATCTCTCAGGAAAGGATATCTAAAGCAAGAAGCTCTTTAAAAAAATGTGGATCTAGAGAAGAATGTCCTAGAAAAGTGCTCTAGAAAAAATGCTGTTGATGAAGTTGTTTGGGAAAGGTGTTCTGGAGGAGACCATTCTAAAAGTTCCTCTTTCTGCACTGGCACAGAAAAACACATCTAATGATGAGTCCGTTCTCAGACCCATGTCTTCTGTCTTGCTTAAGGATAAGTAAAAGGTCTGTAAGTTTTAGAAACTGCTACCTTGGGCATGAATGGAAACATGCCACAGGGAGCTGGCTGAACAGACAATGAAACTAGAACTCCGCACCTGGAAGACAGGCAGGACACATACCAGGCCAAACACTGAAGCCGGAGGAGGAAGAAAAGCATTTGGGAAGTTACACCCATAATCTACACTCAGGCATGTGGACTGTGATCAGGTACACTGTGCCTTTTTAGACTGAGGCTTAATCAGGAAAATATGTAAATATCTTCCTTTCTTATACCACCATAGTTGGAAGAGCTTAAAAAATGAGGTTTTCACTGAAGAACAGTTTATAGGGAGGTGAGGGAAAAAGGAAGTACCAAATATGGAATGAGAATTAGGAGAATTCTCTGGGAAAGAAGTCCACAAGTTATCACTAGAAAAATTTGACATATAGCCCCTTTGGCAATTTAGGGAAGATTTCAGGAGTGACAGCCTTTATTTTTAGCAAAACTTCTAACTGTATTGTCACAAATTCTCATATTAAAAGGCTACCTAAAGAAAGCTACCTTTATTTCCAATAAAATGTATTTAATTCATCACCTACTGTTCTATGCAATGTTTCTGGATTTGTTCCAAAAATTATGTCCCATAGAAATAGCAAGAGCAAATAGTCTGAAGAGACAAAGCAATTAGCAGAATGAGGCTCTCATGTGACACAAATATTTCCCCATCAGAAAGCTTTAAACAACTTTAAACAAAACAGTAAAAGACCTAATAAAATGTAGTTCTCATAAAAGATCATACATGTTATTTTGGCAGAGCAGAGACATTTTTGAATAAAACATGGAAAGAAATTTCTAGAAATAAAAACAAATAGAGAACACTAAGTAAAAGAGATGAGTAGATATCATTAGTAGACTTGACAACCAAAAAAAAAAAAATAAGATTCAGTACATTTGAAAATAAATCAATAGGTATTTTTAAAACTGAAATTTAAAACCATAACAAAACAACAAACAGATGTAGAGAATGCAGAAGTTAATAATAAATGGGACAATATTGTTAACTAACGTGTGTAATTCGAGATCACAGAAGAGGATAGAGAAGGGTCCAGAAAACATATTTGAAGATAGTACAGACATTATGCTTCTCTATAAATTGTAGAGCCAGTCTTCACAGTCATATTAAGAAAAGTAGTATTTGAAAGATTATTTCAATCTAATGTCAAATAAAACTAAGTGGATTTATTTTCCTCATAAAACAATTAATTCTTCCTCCTTCTGCTTTCTTGTTCTTTGTGAAGTCCAAAATATAATATTGAGAAAATATTGATAAGAAATGATTTTGAGCTGGGGAGTACAGTTAGCAGCACAAATGCCTGTCTGGCAAGTGCAAGATCCTGATTTCGATTCACAGAAAAAAAAAAAAAAAAAGAATGAAGGAAGAAAGGAAACATTCGGGCATTTGATTGGCATTAAGCTATATTTTTATCTTCATTGAAAAAGACTGAGACCTTTTACTTCAGAAAAAAAAACTTGTTTTTTCTCAAAGTTTATAAGATCCACAGAATTTTTCCACATTACGCTATTACTGACAACCTACTCCTAATTGAACAAGTGTTTTGCAGTTCAGTACTGCGAATGATTAGAGATATATTGTTCTCACCGGATTAGTCTCTTAAAAATTCCTAAGGTAACTTTCTAAACAAATTTTATTAATAGATTCATCACCAACTATGTTCCCTTGTAAAGATTTTCTCTAAACTGAAAATATAATCAATTTTGAAACTTTCTAAAGAAGCACAGCCAGTTTGCTTCAACGCTATGGTTCTAGTCTCCTTAGGGTTTCCTTAGGCTTTCTCTTAATTGGTGCTCTTAAAGATGCTGAATTTGCAGCCTTCTTTTCTAACAGTGAATTTGGGCAAAGAACTGAACACCTTAGACTCTCGGAGCATGAAATCTGTCTTGACACTTCCTAATCAGTGTTCTTCAGCTTCAGACCATTTTGAGGGAAATCTAACACTCTTGATAAAGATAGCTTCGTATCGTAGCTGGGAGTTATGGGCAAGTCTGGAAATGAGATTGTCAGATTTTGCCAGTGCAAAAGCTCCAGGTGATAGCAGACCCATGTGAAATAAAGAAACATAAATTCTATACCTACATGTGCATACTGATAAGACATAAAAATCTAAATTTCTCTTGATTATTCTAGTGACTTAGATTACAATAATTTTTGGATATCTTGATGGGAAAATTTCAAGTCAAGAGGATTATATATGTATGGATGTGAAATAGTATCACATTTAATTTTGGCACTTTTTAAAATCTATTAAACTACTTTTTTATCGTCTCTCTTTGAAAAAGAGAAGAAAGTGATAGCATTTCACAACTGTCAAGAGAAAAGGTAAAGTGGCCATACCATTTTTAGTGAGGACAGTGAATGTAAGGATTTCTCCCATTTTAGAAGTGTTTAACTAAAGTTTAAATTTTTCTTCAGGATGCTCAACGTGGCTCAGTAGAGGAGGATTCACATTGGAGAGATTCAGAGAAAATCAACGAAAAATACAGGTAATTTGAAGAAGGGGAGGGACCTAACCCAAACCAGGGTCCTAAAAGAAATCTGTGTGATAGAAACGACTTGTAGATTAAACAAGACAAGTGCACAGGAGTTTAAAAGAGGTTTAAAGAGGTGAAGCAGTCCTATAGGCTGCCCTCAGGGCTTTAGGATGCGCCCAACTTGGGAACTGCCATTCCAAGAAGGTCCAAAATAGCTGGCGGTATACAGGAACCATGGTAGAGTCAAGCCACACAGGACACACTTGAGGTACATGGCCCTGGACTCACTGTGGCCCCCCTAAACAGTGGACACGGGAGCCTAGCAGCGAGTTTCAGCAGCACACACCAGGGGCAAGCGACCAGGGAGTTGCTCCCTCTCCTAGTGCACCTGTTAGCTCTCTGACTTTGAGAAGAGGAAGAATCAGGCGACCACTTTCTGTGTCGAGAATCTTCAATACTGAACACTGAGCACACCTGAGTCACCCAGGGAGCCTGTAGTTTATGCTGAGCAACATGGAGATTCGTTGAAAACACAGTTACCACTGGTTCCCTTTGAGCCTCTACTCAGCACGTCAGGATCTCTTGAGCCTACACTCAGTGCTTACTGTCCTGTTCCAATCCTAGAGCTGCCAGAGAACCTGTCTGGTATCTAGCACCGGTCCTCAGCCCGCCATGGTTTACAGGGCTTTCCAAACAGCCTGCCTATAGGGTCTCTACCCTGCCGTCAACAGCTCTGACGCAGTGACCCAGGACACAGCTGCACTGAGCAAAAGCTGGCACGGTGCCAGTGTAGGAAAGGGCCGAATGTCTCAACTATGGTGGCAGAACAGCCCTGTGGTGCTTCGCTCTACCAATGAGAGAAAAATGAGAAAAGGACAGACACAAGGGACTGTGTGCTGCTGGAATCCTGCTGAGAGGCAGGGGCCAGGTGATCATGGGCTCAACACCGGCGCCCCAAAGCCATTTTGGCCTGAGCAGCAGAGGACTGGAAGCTCATGTCCGCGCCTTGCTTTCTCCCTTGGGAGACCTTTATACCCAGCTCTGCTCTGGGTGCACACTGCCACCTCCGGTGACCAGCATGAACCAAGGCATGCCATGCCTGGAGCGGTGCTCCTTAACATGAGCCCCAGGAAAGAGCCCTGTGTCCAAAGCAATTGAAAATCTTCCTCTACCATTTTTTATTTGACTGGTATTATTTTTATCATACTTTTTATTATTTTCCTTATTTTTTACTCTTTGATGTTTTCTTCCTTCCATACTTTTCCTCTATACTTTTATCCCTTTATTTTACATTATTCCCTTTCATGATCGTGTCTAAGTATCTGTGCTTTGCTTCTCTTACTTTTATTTATTTTTTTCTCCCAATATAGAGGATACAGGTATTCTCCCCTGGTCCTTTATGTCCCTGACTACATTTACCTGTATCTCTTCACCTGCCCTCTTTCTCCTTAAAGTTACTCATTCTCAGTTTTGCATTTCTTCCTTCTCCACTTTTTCAACTGTTTCTTTTAAACTTTTAATCTAATGTTTGCATCAATTATAGAATCTTTCCTCCTCCTTTATCAGTGCAAATCTTGTACCACTTTTCTCCCTTACTCCTTTCGGAATATATAACAACATACTCCTAACGTCAATAAGCCCTTTGCCCCACATCTACCCGTTTCTTCTGTTCCACAGAGCAAAGGGTTTACATTTTTTTCTCCCTCCCCCTTTTTTTCTATTTGTCTTCTCCTCTCTGGCATCATCTCATCACCAAAACCCTGGGCTCTGGATAAGTGGTTCTATAAAATTTCTGTGAATGATGTTTTTCACCAGTAGGACAGACACAGCCATTGCATTTAGTGAACATCAACGGTGGGTCAAGACAGGGGTTTTTATAACGCTCATATTTTAGTGGTGCATTTTTTCTCTAGGTTAAGGGAGACCCAAAACAAGGTCTTAGGAAGCATTATTTCTCAGTTAACTCTGGTGGACTACAGTGCAACACAGTAGCCTATTACTGCACTTAACTGAATTAACTCCCCAGAAATAATTCTGACTCAGTTGATGATTGAGTGTCAATGTATCTGCCAATCCCACCACCACTCCAGAGAAAGAAACAGCAAGAGTTTCTTTCCCAAAAGCTTGGACTTGATCAAACTCTGTAAGATTGACTGAAATCCAGTAGAAATAAGTCCTGAGCCTGAATTATTTTCAGCATTGCAGCGGAAGGATCAGAGGGATTCTTGAGGTGAGCACTCAGAGTCTCCTGCAAAGAAGCTGTGTGGGCATCACATACACAGTGTCTCATTGGAGTAGCTAATCTACATTCCCATCAGACATCTCATTGGTTTAAATTTTTGTAAATCTCTTGATTTGCTCAGTGATGTAGGGTTATGATACGTTCTTTTATGATTTCATATGTTTATGAAGTTGTTATGCTTTTGTATTTGTATGTCTATTGGCTCTGATTTAATAGATGTCTAGATTCCCTCCTTGCTTCATCTTTTTATCTCATTTCCTCTTCTCAAACCCCTGAGACATATTTCTTCATTTTTTTCCAAATAGATAAACCCCCCAATGTCTTAAAACCACACTACTTAGCTCCCACACACTCACTTCTTTCCTTACTAGGATAATTCCCTCATCCACCTCATCCTGAGTTTCTGTCTCCTCTGTATCTTTCCCAATGCACTGTTCTCCCTATAAGCAAATTCTGACAACCACATAGCTTTCCTTATCCATTAAGTAAAGCTCCTTCTTCTATATCTCCCTTGCAACATATCTTCTGAAAACCATCAATACTAAACCTTCAACACAGAGTACTCCAATAAATTCAGAACTCATGCCAATTTTTTCTTCTCAGTTACTGCAATTCACCCCTTCAAAGTAATTTACTCCTTAGTGCCTAACACTGCTCATCCAATCACACCCCAGTCTCCTTACCCCATCTTACCTATATCAACCACAATTAACAAACTACCAGAGTGGGCATGCAGAATGTTTTTAATTAAGTTTATTGGGCTTTTATCATGCATGAGTGTTGGACTTTATCAAAAGTGTTTTCTATTGAGATGATCATGTGATTTTTTGTCTTTGTCTCTGTAAATGTGCTAAATCTAGAACACTGCCCAAATGCCCATCAATGAAGGAGTGGGTAAAGATTTAAAAAAAATATATAGTGGACTAATACTTTGCCCCAAGTAAAGATAAACTCAAGGCAATTTTAGGTAAATAGATGCAACATGAGAGCATACTTTTAAGTGAAATAAATCAGACTCACATGTGTAAACATTGTACTATCTCTCTGATTTGAGAAAATGAAAGAATAAACAAGGACTAAAATGTATAATGGATATTGTGTAATGGCAATAAAGTGTGCAAATATGGTTGCACATATTTTGCTATGATGCAACATTTTTATCTCTTCCAGGAAGATACAAAGAAGAGGAGTAGCAGGGTCAAATGTCATCCTTAGTTTTGTTTTTTTTCTGATTTTTTTTTTTTTTGTTGGTACTAGGGATTGAACTCACAACCAAGTGCTTGTAAGGCAAGCGCTTATGCTACTGAGCTAAATCGCCAGCCCAGTTTTGGTATTTTGAGGAATCTCCAAACAGATTTCCACAGTGCATACTACCACCAATGATGAAGGAGGATTCACTTTTTTCTGTAGCTCCTCTAGCATTTGTTATTGTTTGATTTCTCATGATAACTATTGTTCTGAAGAGAGATGGAATCTCAGCCTTGTTTTATTTTGCTTTATTGAAGGGACTATTTTTCTCCCAGTGAATATGTTTAGCTCCTTTGTCAATGATAAGCTGGTTGAGTGTGTTTGGAGTTGTTTCTGCATCTTCTAAATTGCTTTATTGATCCTCAGGTCTGGTTTGCTAGTATCATGTTGATTTTATCACAGCTGCGTTGTAGTATAATTTCCAGTCAGTAGTTGTAGTGCATCTGACTTATCTTTGTTTCCAAGAATATTTTTGCTACTCTCATATTTTTCTTATGCTAGATGAATTTTAGGACTGCTTTCTCTACTTCTGTGAGATATGCTAATGCTATTTTCATTGGGGTTTCATTAAAGGTACATAATGATTTGGGGAGTGTGCACATTTTTACTATGCTGGTTCTTCCTCTTCATGAGCAAGTGATATCTTTCCATTGTGTGATATCCTCTTCAATCTCCTTTTCCAGAATACTGTCATTTGCAATGTATAGGTATTTACTTCATTTGTTACATTATTACTAATTATTTCAATTTTTTATGTTATTTGAAGGTTGTAGTTTCCCTAATTGCTCTGAGTTTGTTGTTTCTGTACAGGAATGCTATTGATTTCTGAGTGTTGATTTTGTATCCAGTCACACTATTACATTTAGTTATTCAGTCGGTAAGTCTTTTGGTAGATCTTTTGTGGTCTTCAGTGTAGAGTACCATGTCATCTACATGTAAAATATTTTAAACTCTTTCTTATCCGTATTCCTTTTATTTCTTTCTTTTATCTAATTGCCCTGGCTAGTATTTCCAGAACTATATTGTATAGCAGTGTTGACAGTGGACATCTTTACCTTGTTCCTGATTTTAGAATAAATGCTGTGTTTGATCATTTACTGTGATGTTGGCTGTTGGTTTATCATAAATGGCTTTTACAGAATTTAGGCAAAGACCATCTAGTCTGTTTATGTGTAAGGTTTTTATTGAGTGTTGCACTTTTTCAAAAGCTTTGCTGCATCTATTGAGATGATCATGTGACTTTTGTCTTTGCATCTGTTGATATGGTGTATTACATTTATAGATTTGTGTATGTTGAGCTATATCCCCATCCTGGAATGAAACCTACTTGGACATAGTGTATAATCTTCTTGATGATTTGCTTCATTCTGTTCACCAGTATCTGATTGAAGATTTTTGTATAAATGTTCATTACAGAGGTTGGCCTATAGTTCTCTTTTTTGGCTGGGTCCTTCTGTGGATTTGGTATCAGGGCAGTGCTTGCTTGCTTGGAGGAACAATTTTGGAAGTATTGTTTCCCTTTCAGTTTCATTGAAGAGTTTCAGTGGAGTTGGCATTCGATCTTGTTTAATGCCATTTCTATAGAATTCAACAGTGTATGCATCAGGACCTGAGCTTTTCTTTGTTGGTAAGTTTTATTTTTTAATTTTAAAGAGAAAAAAATCAATAAAAACAATGATACAGAATTTCAAAACAAGGTAATAGAAAATTAACAATGGTTAATATAATGCATATTGTTATTTTGAGAGTATTTTCTCAGATTATAAGACACAAGCATTTAAAATTCATCAAATGATATTGGCACAAACTGTTCTTTTCAATAAACTAAATGAAATTAGTAGTATAATTATTTTAGGTATCTTGTATTTATATATACATTTATTTTTCTTTCCCTTTCTTCTTTTCTCCTTTATCCCATGTTGGTAAGTTTTAAATTACATGTTCAGTTTCTTGGACTAACACTGGGTTATTTAGAATTTTTATATCTTCTTGATTCATTTTTGACAATATATGTATATCTAGAAGTATGTTCATTTATTCTTTGCTTTCCATTTTATTAGGGTGCAGATTTTTAAAGTAGGTGTTGATGATCTAGATTTCCACAGGGTCTGTTAAGATTTCACCCTTTTCCTTCCTGATTGCTTGAATTTGTGTCTTTTCATTCATCTTTGTGATAAGGTTAGCAGTGTACTGTTGGATCATGCTTCTTGATCCACTCTGCTAGTCTTTTACTTTTGATTGGTTAATTAAATCATTAACATTTGTTATAACAGATATGTAATTTTTTTCTCATATTACTTTTCTGTTGTTGTTTTCCTATCTTTTTACTCTTTTTAATTTCTTCCTTACCTGGTGGTTTATATCTACTGAGTTCTTATAATTGTGATGTTCATTTTCTTTTTCTAATATTTTCTTCAGAGCATTCTGAAGAGCTGGTTTGGCCATAAATTTCCTCAGTTGTTATTTGTCACAGAAGGATTTTATTTACCTATTAATTTAGAAAAATAGTTTTATAGGGCACATCAATCTTGGTTAGAGGTAGCTTTCCTTTAGAAACTGGAATATTTTAAGCTCTCCTTGACTTGAGAGTTTGTACTGAGAAATCTGCTGTGATTTCTATTAGCTCTCCTTTATAGGTGATTTGTTTCTTTTCTCTAACTGCTTTTAGTATTTTGTTCTTATGCTGAATTTATGCAATCTTGATTATTGTATGCCTTGGTGTACATTTATCTTGGTCAAGGCTGTTTTACATTCCATATGCTTCATTTATTTATATGTCAAATTTTTTAGCCCTATTCAGGAAGATTTCTGCCATGATTGCTGTGAAAAGATTTTTTATGGCAACTTTGCTGTCTCTCATTTTCTCATTGACCTCAATAAATATTTTATTGTTCTTCTTTGCTTTGTCTTGCAGGTATTGGGTTGATTTTTCATAGTCTCTTCTTTTTAAAAAAATCTCTCTTTTCATGGCCATTAATTGCAATGCTGTCTTCTAGATTTGATACTCTATCCTTGCATTTTTCCATCTGTTGTGTATAATTTTAATGTAGATTTTAATCTCTTGGATTTGATGGGATATGTTTCATGGATTCTGTTTCTTTCCTATGTTGGTCACTCATGGTTTCCATCACTTTTTTTAAGCTCTTCTAATTTTTATGTTTGTCTGCTATAATGTTTTCCATTTTGATCATCATTTCTTTTATGAGCCTTAGAGATTATTTTTTCTATAGGTTCTTTAATTTTTTTTTTTTTTACTTCTGTTGCTATCATTTCAAAAGTGTCAGTGCTGTTTTCTGATTTCCTCTATTCACTGTGCTCTGGATTCGTTCAGAGTGGACTCTGGTATAGGCCTCTATATTGCTTCTGCATTTTGTCATTTTCTATTTATTTTGTTTTATTTTGTTTCCTGAGTTAATGCTTGCTGATTTCTTATGCTAGTTAATTTTATTGCTAGTATTGAGGCTTCCCTAGTAAGTGTTTGTTCCTCAGGGATGTCTCCTAGTTGTTCCTGGTCCTTGGATTTTATGTTGATCCCAAGGACCTACCTTCCTAATTTATTAAGAATGAGAAGTTGCTATTTGCCTCTGCACCTAGTTCTTTGACACTGGACTGTGATAATGATAATGACCTTATACAATCACAGTGTCATCATACAAGAGAGAAAAACTGATTAAAACATGTATGTCATTCTGTCTAAATTAGTACAGTTAGCAATAACAATAGCATCAAGTACACCCTAGCTAGTGAAAAGTGGGGTAACTACAAACCTGGCACTTTTAACCACATTTTACAGGTACATGACAAAATTCAACATATAGCAGGGATTTGTATGCAATTATTTTTTCAAAGTACAGTGATTCTGTTCTGTCACAGGGAATGGGAGGGATTTATTTAAGAGGAATAGGGGACAAGATAGAGAGATGGGTGGGATCAAACATAAGAGAAGCAAAGCTGCAAGGGAAGAGATGATTACCTATTTGGGAAAACTGGATCACAGAAGAGTGAAACAGAAAGTGAAGAAGAATTGAAGTTTACCAGAAAGAGAAGAGATAATGTTCACATATATGAAAATAAAAAAAATCAATAGAGATCATTGAGGAAAGAGAGAAAGAAGACTGATAGAAGAAAACAAAAGGAAATGTAAGAAATCTAAATAGTGCAAAAATAAAAGATAAAAAAACAAAAACAGGA
This sequence comes from Hydrochoerus hydrochaeris, assembly GCA_004027455.1. Lineage (NCBI taxonomy): Eukaryota > Metazoa > Chordata > Mammalia > Rodentia > Hydrochaeridae > Hydrochoerus > Hydrochoerus hydrochaeris. The sequence goes on from PVLA01007766.1 coordinate 70,221, forward strand.
ATAGCCACAGGAACAAAACAAAACAAAATCTAATCAAACAGAAAAAGGAAAACCCATCATACAAACAAGGAAAAATAAAAGTAGTAAGATTCCTCTGGTGCCCACAGTTCTGTGGTAGTGTTCAGCTAGGATCCCAGAAATGTACTATGTACTCTGGCCAAGTTTGCAGAGGGACTTGCGCTAGGTATGGAATTGATCTGGATGTGGGGCTGGGACTGGTCTTCTGTTACCTAAGTTCTCAGGGATGTACAGTGAGAACCTACACACCTCTGTTCTGCATCTCTGTGTGATAGAGAACAACACTGGTTTACCTAACTTACCAACTGCTCACTTATATTTCCACTACTGCTTTGGGCCTTTCCATGCCTCTGGTCCTGCCTGCCAGACTCTATGCCTGAACTGGAGCCTGCTTTCAGTGATCATGCTGGGCTGGTATGTGCCACGCATGCAGCATAGACAGAATAGCGAGAATAACTGCAAGAACTATCATGTGGAAGTTTTCCAACATTAAATCTGTGGCTGCTATAATAATTAGAAGCATTACTTCTAGGGAAATATAGGGACAGATACAAAATATTTGAAAGTAAATAATGGAGTAATACGAACACTAGACATACAAAGTTAAAGTTATTCACAGGAAGGTAACATTTTACTAAAAATATTGACATAAGCCACAGACACTTATCTCTGGTCCACAATTTACAGTAATCCACCCACCCAAAAGAGAGAGCCATATATAACTTTTAAAAGATGTACATAGGTATATTAATAAACAGATAACAGAGACATAAATGAAAGAATGGAGAAACAGGAAAATACAAGACCTCTTAATGCTCTCCCCCAGCTTCCCCAAAGCAAAACAAGGGGCCAAAAAAGGAGAAAAAAACAAATAACATGTTGCAGAAACTGATGACATATTCTCACAAGGGATGAAGAAAGTAGATGAGTTGAAAGAGGAAATGAACCAAAAATTCACAGCAATTGCACTCAATATGCTCTCAGTGAATTTCATGGAAATAAGTTTAAAAAAGTGGGTGAGGTAACTAAAACGTTTAAAAATTTGAATAACAGATTTTATAAGGTTATGAAATTTAAGAAAAGATCTCAGGCAAAAATATCTGAAATAATAAAAATGTATAGAAGCGATACATTGATGAAATAATCAATGTGAAGACAACATCTGATATTAAAGATAAAATCATGAATTATAAAAAGGAGTTCAAACATGACAAAAGAAAAAAAATAAAATAACAACAGAAGACTATCCAGCAACTACTAACTAACCGGCATCAAGAATACAAATCTAAGCAAATTTGAGTTAGAGAATGTCTTCAAGATTGCACAGATGGATTCTCTAACACATTTACAGAAATTAGGGAAGAAAATAGCCAAAATTTTTAAAAAATGTAAAACACAAATATGCCCTGCTTATAGAACACTAAACAATTATGATGAAAGAAATTCTGCAAAACAAATCCTAATTCAGTTCAGTTATTCAGCAAAAAGCACAAAATTCAAAAGGTAGGGAAAACCAAAAAATTATCCATAAATGTAAACCAATTAGAGACACAGCAGACTTCTCAGCACAAATAATGAAGGCCGGAAGAGCTAAGGGTAAATCATTTGAAGCCATAACAGCAAGTAAATTTCAACCTAGTTCAATTTAGTCAGCAAAATTAATATGGAGAAAAGACTTTTCTATGGAAAAGACCTGCTTAGAATATATTTTAATACTAAACCAGACCTAGAGAAAATCCTCAACAAGAATATTTTCTACAGAAGCAATGAATTGTACACAGAAAAGCACAAAGAAAATCAGCCAAAATCAATCAATAAACAGTACCAAAAAATCAGAAAAAATAAATAAAAAAAGATCCACCACCAACAACAACAGAAAACGAAAGCAAAGATAGTAAATAACAAATAAGAAACACGTCTCTGTAATATGGCAGATTAGATAAATAAAACGGACTCTGGGGATTTTCCGGAAGATGGCAGAGTAGTGAGCACCACAGAAACAGCGTCTCCGTGACTTGGTGTCCAGATACTGGAATGTAATAATTAAAGAAGAAGAAAAAGAGATAGCTTTTTGGATGCAGAAAAGATCTGAAATGAGAATTGGAACCCAAAGGGATAGTGAAGAAAGAGACTTCAGTGAAGAAGGAGGAAGTGCAGGCAGTGCATTCTCCCTGAGTTCTGTCTCGCTGCATGGAAGAAGCAGGTCCGATTTGGAGACACACAAGGCTCCTGGCAACATCAGAGACTTCCCTGGAGAAACACACCAGTGGAACAGAGCATGATCAAGTGGAATGCATTCCACGGATGCAGACAGAGATGGTTCAACATACATAAATCAATAAATGTAATACAGCATAATAACAGAGCCAAGGACAAAAATCATACGATCATCTCAAAAAGTGCAGAAAAAGTGTTTGACAAAGTCCAGCACCTATTCATGTTAAAAACCCTACACAAAATTAGACTGTGTTGTCTTTGTCTCAATCTGATAAAAGCCATCTATGACGAACCAACAACCAACATCATGCTGAGTGAACAAAAACTGAAAACTATCTACAATCAGGAGCAAACAGGGATATCTGCTGCTACCACTCTTATTCAACGTAGTCCTGGAAACTTTAGCCGGAGCAATTAGATAAAAGAAAGACATAAAATGAAAAAAGATAGGAAAAGAAGAAGTTAAGCTATCATTATTTGCAGATGACATGATACTCTACATGGAAGACCCCAGAAACACTAATAAAAGGCTGGTAGATTTAATGAGCAAATTCAATAATGTTGCTGGATAAAAAGTCAACATTCAAAAGTCAACAATCTTCCTTTATAAGACTCTCAAACTCAGAGAGAATCAAGGAAACAGCACCTTTCGTATTAGCATCTAAAAAATGAAGTACTTTGGAATCAACCTAAAAAAGGATATAAAAAATTTCAACACTGAAAAAGAGAAATACTCTAAAAAAGGAGATTGAAGAGGATATTAGAAAATTGAAAGACATTCCTTGCTCTTGTGTAGGATGAACCAGTAGAGTAAAAATGGCCATGCTTCTAAAACTGTTACACAGATTCAATGCAACACTGATCAAAATTCCAGTAGCATATCTCACAAAATTAGAGAAAAAAATTCTAAAATTCATCTGGAAACAGAAGAGACCTAGAATAGAAAAGGCAATTCTAGGTAACAAAGGCAAGACAGGGGCATCATAATCCCTCACTTGAAATTATGCTATAAAGCTATTGTGATAAAAAAAACAGTGTGGTACTGACCCAAAGATTAATGGGATAGATTAGAAGAAGCAAAAATAACTCCAGACATACTAAGCTACTGTATTTTTGACAATGGTACCAAACACATTCACTGTAACAAAGGTAGCCTCTAATAAGTGATGCTGGAAAACCTGGCTCTGTACATGTTTAAGATTAAGTTTGACCCATATATTTCACCATGTCCTAAACTAAATTCAGAATGAATAAAAAATCTTAATGTTAAAACAGAAACACTAACTCTGGTGGAAAAAAAATATATATATATATATAAAATTTTAAAGATAATTATACTACTGATATTTGCTGAGTTCACTGAAGAGAAGTGTTTATGATAGTATTATTCAGACAATTAAATGCAGATATCCTGTACTCTTAGTAACTGATTTGAAGATAAAATTATGCAGTGTACTAACCATTGTTACTCTCTACCATGTTTTGAATATTTTTCCTTTAAAATAAAATAAATGGAAAAAGAGGGAGAACACATGGTAAGTGGTTTAAAGAAATGTGTTTATCTGAAAAAAATCATAGTACCCTGAAGACATCTTCAAAAATAGAAAGATGTCCCTTACTCCTGGATCAACAGGACCAATATTGTCAAAATGTCCAAAACTGTTATATATTTTCAGTGGAATCCCAATCAAAATACCAACAGCAGACTTTACAGGTCTAGAAAAACCATTGCTGAAATTCACATGAAACCTGAGGAGACCTGAAATAACAAAAGTACTTCTGGGAAATGAAATCAAAGCAAGTGGCATAGCAATAGTGCACATCAAGCCATATGACAAAGCATCAGTGATAACACTTGTATAGACTGGAACAAAAACAGACATAGATCATTGGAACAAAGATGAGGATACAGAAACTTCATCACACACATTCAACTATCTGATCTTTGATAAAATAGTCAAAACTATGTGTTGGAGGAAAGATAGCCTATGTATTGGGACAATTGTTATCTGTTGGCAGAAAAATGAAATTAGACCGTTAATTTGCATTGTATACTAAGTTAAAATCAAAATAGAAACATTAAAATTAAAATATCTTAACATATACTAACTTAATACAATTACTTTAAACTTTCTAAAAAATAAAGTAGGCAAAACACTGGAAGACACAAGTGTAGGAATGGATTTTCTAATCTGAAACTCAGTCACAAATTAAATCACTGTAAGAATCTATGAACAGAATTATATCGCATTAAACAGCTCCTCTGCACTAAAACAATCAATCAGGAGAATGGAGAGGCAGCCTACAGGGTGGGAAAAGTTTTGCCAGCTACTCCTTTGTTAGAGGACTAATTTCTAGGCCATACAAAGAACTAAAATAAAAGAAAAGAAACCTCATAAAATTAAAGACCCAGCCAAGAAATGGGCAAAAGAAATAAACAGACACTTTGCAAAGGAACAGACAGATAACAAATTTTTGCAAAACTGTTCAATATCTCTGGGCATTAGAAATGCAATTAAAACATCTCTAAAATTCCATCTGCTGAAAGAATGGCAATCATTAGGAAATCAAACTCTTCTGGTGAGAAAAAGATTTACCCGCAGGACACGGAGTTTGAGAAACAAGTTATACTTCAAACTTCAGAGGTCAGTCAGCTTGCCATTAAAACTGCTGCCTACTGACTGGCTGGCAATAATTCCTCTGTTTCTTTCTGAGATTAGATATAGATAGATAGATATAGATATGGATATAGATATAGATATATTCACAAGGTCCGTGGGTTTCCATGGATATCACGTTTGCAGCACTCTCATTGTTTTGGAATGTTATAAGACCTTCTTACACATCTGATTAATTCACACAGAGATCGAAAGCACCCAGGCAGCTGGGTGTCTTGAGGTTATTCCATGTTTCTCTTTCCACAGTTCTATATGGCCAGTTAAGGGAGAGGAGGTGTTTTGGGGGAATTTGGTCAGAGTTCATGCGCTGTTCAAAGTCTGTTAACTTGGTGTCTGAGCCATAATCTATAGTTCACAAAATAAGTGTAGTTTTAAAAACTAGGTTTTAGAGGAGTTCAAAAAGAAAAATGCAATGAAAAGAAAGCAAATGGAGGAGTTATGAATGTCCTTATAAAACAATAACAAATCTGGAATGGCTGTGGTGAAGAAAGAATGCTTTTTCACTGTTGGTGGGAATATCAGTGAGAATGCACAAACATTATGGAAATAATCATGGAAATTTATCAATGAACTGAAATTAAAAATTCCTTACACCCAACTGTCCTTTGGTTAGGAACTTCCCCAAAGTGTTTCAGTCATCATACTGCAGCATTAATTGCAAACCAAGGTTTATAGAAGCAAAATTCACAGTAGCTAAATTCTGGAAGCAGCCTTTATATCCAGCAACAGGTGGCTGGATTTTAAAAAATGTGGAATCTAAATATAATGAACTACTCCTCAGCTATGAAAAATGGAAAATTTGAGACATTTGTAAGAAAATGGATGCACCTGGAAAACATAACATTGAGTGAAATAAATCGGGCACACAAGCTTAAACAACGTATGGTATCTCTTATCTAAGTGAGGCATATTACAAAGAAAGTTATAGAGGATGGATAGAAAGGGACAGCAGGATGGTCTCTTGCAATAGGGAAGTGGTCAGAGGGAATTAAAAAGAGGGGTGGGGAGGAGGAGAAGGAAAAATAATAAAGAAGAAAGGTGTGCCATGTGCATGATCCTGATAATCCCAGTTAATATAAACACTGTATGCCACATCACAAGCGAAGAAAATAACACCAACATGTGTGAAAAAGGACACGTGTAACCAGAGGGCGAGGGCAAGGGAAGGGGGAAAAGAGAATAATGAGGTGAGCTGCGATAGGTCCATGCATTCTGAGATTATTGCAAACTTTATGAATTGCAAACATGCACTAATAAAATAAAAAGCCTCTTTCATCAACTGACGAAACAGGCAAATAGACAATTGAAAAATTAAAATGTACAATTCAAAAATTCACCATAAATATTTTATAAGACATATGTCAGGAGTCTTAATAATATAAATTCAATAATACTAAGGGAAATAACTCACCACTCCATGAGAAAAAGTCTTGAAAGAACACATCATAAATGCAGGATATACAAAGGACCAATAAGGCCACTGAAAGAAAATTAAACATCATTGGTTATTAGGAAAATCAAACATAAAATCACAATGATCACAGTGGGATGTTCTTTCACACCAATTAGAAGAGTGAAAATTAAAATGACAAAAAGGAAAGGAAATTAAATCTAAGGCAGCAGAAAAGAAATAATAAAATATTATAGCAAATATAAAAAACCCAAACTAAGAAATCAAGAGATAAAATCACCAAAAATCATTATTTTCAGCTATTTTTCTGAAAATATGTATAAGACTGATGAGAATATAGCCAGGGTAAAAAATAAGGTAGGTAGGAGAAACAAATCACTAATATTAGAAATGAGTAAAGGGTCTGATTACGGGTCCAATGGAGATGAAGAAGGTAAAAGGAATAGTCTAAACGACTCGCGGTTGATATTTTAGTCAACCCAGATGAAATGACCCACTTATTGGACCACACTATGTCAAAACCCATAAAAGAATAAATGGTGAATTAATACACCTTTAAAGAAAATTAATTAAAGTTATTGGTATAATTTAAGTATATACAATGATCAGTTTCATCATAGGTAATTTGTACCTTTTTGTTTAGAGCAAAAGCAACACAAGGACACCTTATTTTAATATCTCCTTTCAATACTGTGCTGAAATTCCTAGCTAACACAAGAAAAAAAGAAAAGGAAATAAATAGTACACCTGTCCTAGAGAAAAATAAAGTTATCTTTGTTGTCAAATAACATGATTATCAATATAGAAAATTCAACAGTATTACTAAGAGAGAAACTCCTGGAAGCATTAAACAATTGTGCAAAGATTGCAGAAATTATAGAAAAAGTGATACTCAAAAGTCAATTGTTTCTCAATGTCCAAGCAATGAACAGATTGACCATGACATTAAAGTCATATTACTATTTATTTTAGAACACAAAAAATACAGAACATGTATATGATCTGACAAAATGTGTATGTAACAGAAAATTCATAAAAAGAGCTATGGAGAGAAACACAAAATTCTGATGAACAATCCCGAAGGAAAAATACATATGTGGAAATATTCTATATTTATGGGTGGAGATTTCTCAAGCTTTTTTTTGTGCTGGGAACCAAACCCGTGACCTCATGCTCGCCAGGCAAGCATTGTGCTGCTGAGCTGTCTCCAGCCCTTTCTCAAACTTTTGAGATATCTGTTTTTGGCAAATTAATTCACAGATTCAATTCAATCCCAATCAAGTACCAGTAACTTGTTTTGTGAATACTGAAAAAAAATATTTTAAATGCTTGTTCCATTATGAAAACATTTGGAATAATCATCACAAAAATAATGAAGAGCAAGATTGGATGACTGAAACAATCCAACTTTTAGCTTACCATAAATTAGACTGCCTTGAACAAAAAAAGCCATAAGCACAAAAGAAGACATGCTTCTTAATCCAATTTGAAGAAATAGAATGAGTGATTGCAATAGAACTCAGAAACTGGTTTCTATGGGAAAATCTAGAATCTAGATGGACTGAAAGGAGGCAGGAAGGACTTGGGCTGTCCTTCATTGGCTGTTTCTTCTGGATGGAATGTTCTTAAAGATTTCAGATCATTATTTCATTCTCTTCCATCCAGTATTTTTCTTGATCTACTCTTCTCAAGGGGGAATCCTATCACACTCCTTTAGTTATATTATCCTTCTCTGGAAAGAGCGCTTTACGTTCTTTCAGAAGGTAAAATTCTCTTATTATGTCTGCTGTTTATGTACGCTCCTCTGAAATAATAAAAGTCCCTTGAATCCATAGTCGATTTTTTATTCAATGCTTCCCTAGGACAGTGTGCAAACTGAACAGACACATGAAGTCATTTTTTCTGTTTCAGTCCTAAATCCAATCTCAGGGCTACTCTTTCTCGCAATCCTCTCTCAATCCTCTCTCTCTCTCTCTCTCTCTCTCTCTCTGTCCCTGTCACTCTTGCTCTCTCTCTCCCTCTCCTTACCTCTTTGTATTTTGTTGTTTATTCTTCATTTTTCCTGCTTTTGTGGCTTCATTCCAGTTTTCTCATGACATCAAATATTCTCTATTTCAAAATATTACCTGCTCTCCTATCTTTAAATCCCCATATATCACCCTGAGCAGCTGCTATACCTGGGACTGTCACCATATCAAATTCATTTGATTGATTCTCAAAGTATTCCTGAACTGTATATCAGTGATTGCATTGCTTCAGTTGTGTGGAAAATAAAATACCAAACATCTAAAATAGTAGAGTCATTATGGAGAAAATATTAACATATGAGACTAAATCATACTTTTCCTTTTGGGAACTCAGTGTCATAGTTCCCCTAAAGAAAATCTTGCTTTATGTTTTGTAAAGTTCGTTATTAAACCAACTATAACAAATAAATTTGGTATTATACCAATGTGTAGTAATGTATTTGCTCTAATAAATAATTGTTTTTCTTCTCAATAAGTGTACCACCCACACCTCCCCACATTTATGTTATCTGTATTTTGTTTTTTGGAGGAAGTTCTGCTAGTTTTATGTAAGCCTTTTTGCAGATTCAAACTGATTTAGACAAGATTTACTTTAAAACCAATAGACAGTATCTATATAACAGTATCTATTTTTTCTTTTCTTCATCTTCTTTTTTTGTGTGTGCTTTTCAATCCGATCCCTCTGAGTTTGTGCTCATCAATCATACCAGGAAGCTGACTTATATTCTCCACACTTCAGCACTAACTGGATTACAGAGCTGAAAAACTTACTCAAAGTTTAAAATGTGATAAACATAATCAAATTGCTCTAGTCAAATTCTAACAGTGGTGAATAGATGACACTAATTACCTTTTCTTATTATGCTACAAATGTGGTTTACTCCATCTTTATTCATGAAGAAATATCATGCAACCCGCTAAGGGGACTGCAGCAGGATGTGATATTGGCTTATTTGTTTCCTTGGTTTTATTTCTTCTTTTACCAGCATCCGAGAGATGTAATTTTCAGCTGCAGTATATTTATATGCAGTAGATTTTTATCCACTTTGGAAGATAATTGTTACCCACTGTAAAGCTTCAAATTTTACACAAACAAGTGCATTCAAACTCTGGTAGAATTACATAAGCTCCTCTTTAGTTGAAGTTTATTTTTGTTTTTGGGAAGTGAGATTATTTCAAATCAGTTAAAACAGAAAACAAAGAGGGAACGTGCTAGGAATGTGCAGGAAGATGAGAGAAATTCTATGATTCTCTTTAGAAAAAAGTGTGGAAAAACAACACTTTTTAAAACATATTCTTCATTTCTATTTGGGAGAATTTGAGTAATTTATTTTGGAAATAGATTACAGAAAATGACTACTTAAACTTGCAAAGATTCTATGTGGTTTAAGTAACTTACATTCTGTTTCTAGTGGCCCTAGTGGAAGCAGACGCATTGTCTTGTTACCAAACGTCTACATAGTCATTGTCCACATCAAGTGTTGTAGTAAGGAAAATTATCTGCAATGTTTCTGTTTTTACTTATCAAATAGCGAGAATTGACTGATTTTATGTTTGCAAAGATAAATCAAACTGAGGATGCTACCTAGGCTAACGTTTAAATTAGGATATTAAAGCAATAAACTGAAATATACCTCCAACATCTTAAGTGTAATATGTACTGATTTTAGAACCTTAGAATTTTAGATACTCCAGTGGGAAGTATCTGAAGTGAAAGAATGATTTATATATAAAGAGGAACATGGAATCCAACACACATAGAGATTAAATCAATGTTTTATCATTTCAAATAACATACATAAATGCAAGATATGAACCAAAAATAAAACATTATTTGTAAAATATTTGGTGCTGGAAACACATTTACCAACCAAGTGTCATCCCTGACTAGGTCGACCAAGTTGTAACCCTGTTATTTTGCCTTAATTGATAAAAAAAGTTTACATGTTAGATTTAAGGGTATCCTGGTTAGTTAAAAAAAAAAAGTCCTGGTTATGATGCTAACCTAATTAAGACTGGCATGAAATTTTATATATATATATATATATATATATATATATATATATGACTTAAATATATATATATATGACTTAAATATATATATATGACTTAAATATATATATATATATATATATATATATATATGTATGACTTAAATAAGATGTTTACTTGATGTAGCTCACATTCTTCAATCTCTTGACTTGATGTTGGATGGGAAAGAGTCTGGAAGGAACAGGAAATAGAAGAAATGCAACAATGTCTCTAGCATAGTGGACAATAGGGAAAATTTTAGAAATTAAATTGTTGAGCAATTGATAAGCTCCAGATCACAAAATTTGTTCATATTTTTTTTATTAGTACATGTTTGCAGGACATAATGTTTCCACTCCTCATGGGGAGTTGGTGTGTGTACCCAACTCGTCCTAACTCCTTTTTCCTGTTCTTCCCCTCCCTTCAATCTCTATCTATTCTCTTCAGATCTTTTATTACTCAGCGCTTACTAGAGTTAGACATAGAAGAGTACAGAATGTCCATGTGAGCACTAGAGGCCCAAAGAATCCAGCTGAGGCCCTGGATCCCTTGGTAATATCCAGCATGAGTCCAGCTGAAGGACAAAGCCCTCCCAAATTTATGCCATGTGTCCAGCTGGAGGCTTAGAGTCCACAGCAATGTCTCATGCAATTCCACTGCACTGAGAAGGCCCAAAGGTCAGGGGTGAAATCTGGAAAGTCCGCATCAGCAAGGTGAAGGTTGTGTGCCAGATTAAGTGATCTTCACTGGAGCCAGGAAAGGCTTAAGTCTAACACAAGTGCTCCCTGGAAATGAACACCAGTGATTTTTGGCAACAGTGAGGACTCAAGGTCTTCCAATCTGAGTTCATATCAGGAAAATTATCTATGGCAAGCTTCTCCAGGGAAATCAACAACATGGAATCTTCCCCTCCTTCACTCCTTTTATATTCCACACCCAGAACCACCTGATTCAGTTCATCTGGCCATTATCAGTTAAATTGACTACTAATTAATCCACCATAGATCTTATAATTTATTTTATAATCCATGTAAGAAGTCTGGGTTGTTCTCCCCTTTCCTGACATGAAATTCAAATTTTTCAATGGAACCAGTATTATAATTACAGTATTAAATTTACATTTTTCCAAAAGTTTTTTGGCTGTCTATATTGTAGTGGAATCTAGGAGAGCAGTTAGAACTGATTGGGTCCAAGAAGAATGCTTGTGATGAGGTAGTGATGACTGAATGTCACAGATGAGTTCAGAATATGTCTCAGACAGAGTAAGCAAGACTTATTGTTGGATTCATTATGATTTATGAGGAAAGTGATCACAAGGATTAATTGACTGAAGAATAAGATGGGTATTATTGAATCAGATAAGCATATATAGGATTAAAGGAAAATCTACTTTGTGTGCAATAGAAATTCAGGAAGTTTTAAAACATCCAAATTACAAAGGTAAATTCTGAATACAAACCTGGCAATTGCAGAATCCTGATACAAAGTAATAAGTTTTAAGATTATTAGTATATAATAGATAACTAAATGACTATTTGTCCTTACATTATGATGTACAGTACATTTTTCAAAAAATCATTGATAAATTTTCATATGTCCACTGGTTTTAATAATGTTATTTTTTAATGAATGTGAATTACTCCAAGATTTTGCAATTCATGTATCATACTAATCTTCTGCCCTACTGTCTTCTGGTAACTATGCTTTTGAGAAAGAATTGATATTAGTCAGGCTCTACATACTAAATGACTTCATAGTTCTTTCTTAAAAATCACTCTTTTTTCTTCACTATCAAATTTCAATAGCAATACCTGCTTTACAGATGATTAAATACAAATAATTTAATTAGTATGGAGTGTGTTTTATATATGAATACACAGTTTTCTTAATTAAAGAGGCCTTTCTATATATTTAAATGTATTTCCTTTTAATGCATTATAATCTCTTCTTTAATAAATTTAATATTTCACACATTTACTCTCTCTATATTCTTCTGCAACCACTGGACATTCCTTTGGTTGACATATTACATTTTCTATTGAGACATTCTTCTAATTCAGGAAATGAGAATACATCACAAAACTTTAATAGCTTCCTAAATATTTTCAAACCTATACAGATCTACAAATGCTGACTCATGGGTAAATCTCAGATACTTAAAAAGTGCACCTTATGTTTAGATTTTCCTTTTTTTTATTAAGATTGAATTTAAAATTCTGATGGAAAACTAACAGTTTCATAGATCATGGTTTCTTGTTGAATAGAAACAGAGTTGCATTTTATATATAAGCACTGATCAAAAAATAATGTGTGTTTTAATAAAAATACTGTTAGCAAGTAGCATCCGAAGAATGTTTGTCCTGACTACATTATTTACAAGATCGGGTACAGTGTAATGTCCAACTGTTGATCAAAGTAAAAATGACCATGAAATGTAAATGTTTTTATCAATTCAATATACTGAAGCAGCCATGACAGCACAATTAATAACACTCCAAAAAAAAGGACTTCTAGAATTGCCTTAGAAAGTGACAACAATGATGTTATAAAGTATTCAAAGTGAGAAGGAGTGTTTTGAGGATGATTAGTGGGAATGAATTTTTAACTGTCATAATTAAAAAAAAAACCTTAGCATTAGATGACTAAAAGTGACTCATCATTCAACAGGTCAGGTTAAAAATAGGCATTTCTCTAGAGTACACTTGGAAGTTTCATAAGTTAACTATCTTCTCACAGAAATGTATCTATGATTTGAATACTTCATATTTTCTTCTTCATTTTTGAGACTTTGTATTCAAACTTGTACTTCCAAATTTGGAAATTTACTTTTTTGCCAAATATTGCTAAATCTTTTCCACCAAAATGCAAACATCTCTAAGCAGTTATGAGCCAATTTCTTCTTTCAAAAATTTTTGTTTTTATATTTTATTCACCTTTTTATAACATTTTCCAAATCCTTTTTTGTTGGATAGGAACTTCATTCTTTTTGAGGCAGTCAAATGTCAGTTTCAAAAATACATTCTAAGAAAGGCCTCCTTAGTTTTTTTTTATGATTGTGCAAACATCAGTTACTCCCACAAACTAAGTGTATTATGTCATTAGGCAGTTATCATTTTGCTACCATTGCATTAGTGACCTGTTTTCGAATAAAATGTCATTATATGGTGTATGTCTATATTTATTTTAATGCATATTTATTAATTGAATATTTTAGCCACTTTTATAAAGGTATGAGTTGCTGTTTTGGATTTTTAGGCATTTTTCATAGAAGACTTTTCTGATGGATTTAGGTAACTATAAGATAAAGAAAATCATAATTACTTAGAGAACTTTAAAACAATACAATTTCAAAAATCCAAAACTAGAATGAAAGCAAGTTTAATATACATATGAAGGATGTACATTTTGCATCATCTTACATACTACAGATGGTTGTCTAGACAGAATTGTTCTGTAGATTTAAACAGATAATTGATTTTTTGTTATAGCCACATATAAATATTACACAATAAGAATATAATCTACTACACAAAATAAATAATAGTCCATCAACTCACATGTGTCATTTTTTAGTCATATATGAGTAGAAGTTTTCAAATGTTTGAAATAATATTTGAATAAGCTGAGCTGAGCACATTAGGAGTAACGTGTTAATTCTTCAGGGAAGTTTGTACAGCTCTATTTAAAACTCAAATGTACTACAGGAAATTTAACTCTGTATCATTACAAATTGCAAACAGGAAGTAAGATATCAACCTTTGGAGTTGGTGACATAGGAAGTAACCAATGACAAACAATGGAGGAATCTTGGATAACAAAATGTGAAATTTCTGAGTTGACTTTACACTGCTATTTTTTTAAATGGCTTCTTCATCTTTGAAAGAATTTCTCACAACTCACTATTTTCAGTTACTCTGTGAAGCTTCCTATAATACACAAACTGTCTGGGAAACCTCTGCAGTACAAACTGGCTCCTGAGGTGCTCAAATCTGTGCAAGGATTTCTCTTTAGCAGGGCTCCATTTAGGACCGTCCAGAGCAGGGAAACTGAATGAACTCTGGTTGGCTGGCATTTTTCTCCCAGGGTCCCACAACCCAGAAAAAAGTTTATATGAATACTGAGAGCAATTGTCTAGGTGAAGCTACTGATCTGCATTAGCCAGTTGTCTCATAATTCCTTATTGGTATTCCAGAGAATTTACAGGGAGTTGAAAATTTAATGTCATATTGCCTTATCTTTGCCTATTGGCTGTGAATGAAGGATACACAGTCATCTGCTCTGAACAGTGCACAGAAATCTGAGTCCCAGAAATCCTGTCTATGTTTATTTACTGACAAGTTTAAATGAATTTCTTATATACAACATGATGCTTTTAAATTTATATATACATCATGGAATAATTAAATAGAGATAAAATATGCATGGCCTCAAATGTCATAATTTTTTGAGGTGAAAGCCCTTACTATCCACCTCTCAGTATCTATCTCTTAAAAATACCACTATCAAATTTCAAGAGCAAGCAGAAGCATCAAAGCAATAAGGGATTGGTCAGCACCCAGTGTGACCAGGGCAGGGCTTTGGCTGTGTCATCTCTTCAGAGTGAGCAGTCTGGTTCAAGTAAATTTTAATAGTTTTTGAGCTACCTTTCTTATCAATGCAGACCAGTTGTCACTGCCAATAATCAAGGGCAGGTCACACCTAGGGGTGATTCTTTACAGTAGGACCCTATAAACTTCTACTTGGTTAGGAAATGCCTTGGGTTTATGTGTGTCTCGAGTTCACTATGTTATGTAAGGTCACAGCCAGTGATACAGATGCAGATGACTGAGTGGGCTATAGGGGTACAGTGCCAGTTGTGTAGCTTGAGCTTGCAGAACATATGGTGATGTTTTGTCAGTTGGATCCCTGGAGGGGGCTTAGACCACAGAACCAGTTGATTTTGTGTCACTGGTGGCAGGTTTCTAAACAGCAGAAGGAAGTAATAGCAGGAGAGCTTTGGTCAAAATTACCTTGCTCAATGTGACCACAGCATATCTAGCCTATCCTAGCAGAGCTACTTCCATCTGTAAACAGCATGCAATCAACATCTGTCAGAGGGTGAATTATTTATGTCTTATTGACTGAAGAACAGTTTATCAAACAATAACAGGCAGTCACAGCCTATTGGGCCTAGCTCTGTGGGCAGATACATGGGAGGATTGAGTGATTTTTATTGCAAGAATCTGGCAGGGATTTTAGTCTAAAAGACCTTGGTACTGGGTGAGGTCCAGCACAACACATGGCACCTGGAAAATTAGGTCTCAGCCTAAGGTGAGCTTGCCAGCTTTCTTGATCAGAAGGACAGTGACTATTAGAGTAGGAAAGAAAAGGGAAGAAAACCCTAGTGACTGGATCCAAGTATTTGTACAGACTACTGGGAACTTCCAGGGACTGACAATCTGAGTAAAAATCATTTTGTGAACTCGAGGATTCAGACTTTATAGAAGCCAGTAGCTCTAAGAAATTTATAGTTTCTTTCTTGTAACCAGTTTCTACCAAATACTATAGCAGATCTTTTACACTTTTCAACAGGAAGCTTGGACATCACTAATCAAAAGTATTTTAAAAGAAGAAACAAGTTTTGAACCTCTGGCAGATTGAGTCAAGATCAGTTGACTTTTAAGTCCAGAGCTGGTTTTTGTTTTTATTTAAGAGCAAAGAGGGGCTGACTGACAGGAGCCAATTGAAGGAGGAAGAAGACATTCTTCAGGTCCAAGAAGGTGCTCCCACAGGCTATGGGTGCAGAAGACTGAGGTAATGTATACAAAGGACAGTATGGGTGGCATTAGCAGCATGGAGATCTTTAACTGGTTCTATAGGCAGGAGAGGTGTATTTAAGCAGTTTGATGATCTAAAAGCATTTTGTGATTTTGAAACCTCTGGATGTGTGGTTGAATTTTTATCCAAGTCTCTTGTGGCACAGGGTACTGTGACATGCAAGTGGGGGGTGCCCTGGGTTGGAGTTTTCCAATCAGAGGTAGGCACAGGGGAAGATGACAGAAATGTGGAGCTGGAAAGGACAGAGAAACAAGCTCTCTCAGAGTGTTGTCAGAGCCTCCATAAAAATAGTGGTGAGTTCCCAACCACCTGGAAACTGAGTAACTCTCCAAAAAGGGTGTATGGGGTGGAAACTGCAGAATGTAAGCTGTTGGCTGCATTGTTGATCAAGCAGAGATCTTGCCCAAGCGACAAACAATCTTTCATGCTGATGTGTGGGTGGATGCCTGTGTTTTTTCCTGTAACATCTAATAGCAGTGGAAGTTGTAGTGAGATAGCAAGGTTGATATCCAGACCCAGAGTTGAATCTTTAGTTTATATTTCTGGGGGGAGTTTTCAGAACTTCAGGGTTGCAATTACATGTCTCAGGCTGATGCAGGCATCATCTTCCTCTCCGGCAACAGCCAAAATTGAAAGTTCAGGGTTAAATAAGAAGAAGATTGACTGGTGTAGTGCAAAGGTGATGGTCATTGCTACCTTGAAGAGGAGGTCTCTTCCCAGAAGCAGTTTGAGGACTAGCTTACACTGGAGATATCCTCCTAAGCTACAAGCTTTTACCTGAAAGTATACGTGAGAAGGAAGTATTCTAGTTGCCCCAGTGATGGTACTATGGGCTCCTACTGGCCCAGCTGAAAAAGCCAGCCCAGTCTGGCCTAGTCTGAGTCCATCAGACTGATGAAAGCATTGTCATCTAACTCAGATTTATGCTTTTGAATGTTCTTATTTTTATTTATTTTTTTAGTGTTCATAGTCCTTATTACTAACAGCCAAAATTAATGGTCCTCTATCAAAATGGATTTTATTATAGACATCAGATAATTTTTTTATCAGGTATGTGTTTTTTTTCCCCTACTTTATGATATCTCTGAAAACACTCAATTGGGTTGTTTCTAGGTGAAGCCACTTTTGGAAGGGCCACGGCAACTCATTCATCGGGGCTAACAGTCCAATTTTCCTTAATCAAAATGCAGGACTCAGAAAGAATTACTGACAGTCATCCTGAATAAGTATTAGATGATGCCACTTGACCAGGATGGTGGTAGTCATAATGCAGAAAACTCCAAGGGAGGCTCTAATGGCCAAATGCAGGCAATGGCTAGCTGGAACCAGTTCAAAGGGGTGGAAATAGATTTGGGAGCAGGGAGTAAAGCTATATGTGTTGACACCAACTGTGGTGATTGACAATGGTGCCAAGGCAGAGTTCTCAGGAAGAATGGGCCTCTTTATCTTTTTTAATTTATTTGTGATGCAAGGAATGGTTTGATTTCATTATTGACTCCATAAAAGTCCTTTTTTTTCCTATAGTCAGAGACTGTGGATTTTAACCAATTAATTCCCACTGACTTCCTATGTGTCTGTTGTGTATCCTTGAATGATGGTGCAACAGACAAAGGGTGAGTGCTCTGCAGAGAAATACCATTCAGATGCCCACCAGACAGCACCCCATATGGAAATTTAGGTGTGACTTAGCTAAGGAGAGTGCAGGGCCTGTATTATGCCACATGTCAATCACCATGGAAATGCAGATAAGGGCCCAATCAGCAACCATGACAAGTGCTTCCCAGTCCTGTTGTGCATATGGAGCAGTCTGTTGCTTATGCTGTCCATTTTGCTGACTCACACATTTGTTCAGCAGGCACTCCTAGGTTAAATATTCCAACCACTTCCCTTGAGTGTGATCCTGACTAATGGAATTGATCAGATTCCCCCTTCTGCTCAAACTGAGAAGGACTGACAGACAAACTGGGGTGCCCCCTGACAGTCTTATCAGAATCAGGCAGACAGGCAGGCAGACAGTTAGGCAGGCAGACAGTTAGGCAGGCAGGCAGATAGACAGACAGCATCCTCCTCCCTTTTGAGTCCAACATGAGAACCCCAAGCAGGGAGCCAGGAATCCTCCCCCACATCTCTGAGTGGACTCCAGAAACCTTGAGGGTATGCCTTACTATTGGGACCTACAGAGGTCCTTGCTACATCTTTAAGGGTCATGGCCTGTGACCAAAGGGATCAGCACTATTGATTTTCCTGGTCTAATCACTAGATGCAACAGTAATCAGAAGCACCAAAATGATACTCAGGATTTGGAAGCATATTTATTTACATTGATGGGCAATGACTGGGATCATGCCCAGAATATCAGGCCCTGATCTCTGATAATGTAGGGTTTATATGGGATAAGCAAGAAAGAAGTAGAGAGGCAGAATGGCTTGTCAGTTGGGATTGGATTATACAATGTGCATCAGAGTGACCAGTTAAGCATCACAGTGACCTGTCATTTCTAAGAAGCAGAAGCAACTAGAACTGAAACAGGAACTGTTACCTGGGCAACTGAGAAACAAAAGTATACTGGTGGAGAAAGGGTATTTTCTGTTACAAAAAAGCCATCTTAAAAATGCTAACACAATGTAACTCACTCATAGAAAAGTGTTTTATAAATTAATTTTTCAGATGTAATAAAAATGTTCTAAAGACATTGTAGAATGATTTCTTAGGGATTTTGCACACAATTTTCTGGGCTAATGCACCCCAAGAATGACATAATGGAAGCAAAAATTACTCAAAAAGTGATGAATTATGATGCTATTCAATTTTAACCATTTATGTTTACATAATGTTATGAAAATTATGGATAAGTTTTCTTCATGTATGGCAAGATTGTATAAAATCTTGTGACTTTTTTCAGACCAATATTTCCCAAACTTGTTCTAGATGTGAAAGAATAAAATGGTTTAAGCATGTAGAGTAAAAGACCCTGAAGTACACCAGATACTTATCCCACCACTCCAAAAAGCTCACCTATGCTTTCTCTTTTCTTTATTCACAAAATCACATCTTTAGGGATGGGGATATAGCTCAGTGGCACAGTACCTGCCTGACAAGCATGAGGTCCTGAATTTGCTTCCCAGTACCAAAAAAGAAAAAAAAATCAAAATTACTTCTTTATTATTATAATGAGAAACTTAAAATGGATGAGATGTTATCATTCAATATTCTGATCAAATAAGCAGCATTGATTTCCCACAGTGAATTTCTAAGGGGAAAATAGAAGTGTGGCAAGTGGTAAAATAAGATATATTTCTGATGATTATTTCCCTCTTGATAGAGCATAGTTGACCATTAAATAAAGATGAGAAATGATCAAAATTTTTCTTAAACACAATAGATACCACTGCTTAGAAGCTATCTGCTCAAGGGTTGTGCCTCAGTTTCACTGTTGAATAAATAATACATGTGTAAGCAAAGATGACTGTAAGTTTAGAGTTTGCTAAAATTCTCCATGAAACATAAGATGGAAGAAAAACAGGAAGGCTATGAGCCTTTTCCCTAACTATGGCCATGAACATTTGTAACTTTAGGTGTTAACACGTAGTACAAAGAGGAGATGTGGCAGTGTAAGGATTAGCTGTCTCCCTGCCTTTGTGGACATAGGTAAATGCCTCTCTCCCATGCTTAGTTTGAACACTAATATATTTTATCACTATCAGTATTGTTATCTCTCTTTTTTTAACCGTGAAGCAGAAGGTATATGTGATGGAAAGAGATGAAGCACACTCCCCCTCCTTTTCCCTCCCAAACTCTCTCCCCCTTCCCCTCCCCTTTCTTTCTGGAAATGGCCATTTCTTGGCTTTCCTGGTCAAATGAATATAAAATATTAGTCATTACCTGATTCTAACTAATCCAAAAATGATGTAATTATTAGTAAACATAATATATTAGCTGATTAATATTTTAGGTTCAAAAATGAAACAAAAGCTTGTTTTTGGTATGCTAGAAACATCAACTATAGCAACTTTATGCTAACTTTGAAGTGGTATGCAAATTTATGTCCAGAGTTCAGTATGCTTTCAAATGACTGGCACCAGAGCAGCATTATGGGTTTGCATTCACTTTGACACATGAAAAATAGTCAAAACAACAGTGAATGTTAAAGTTTAGAAACTGATCACAATAGATCAAACATACAGTGAATGTTTAAAGTTTAAAAACTGATTACAGTAGAAGATACACAGCCACTGATCCCTCTCAAGATATACCCTTTCCTTTGGAACACTCTCCTGGTATTACTTTTTCATAAATGTCTTTACAAACTGTGATAAAAATATGGTGAATGCTGCTGACAAGTTCCATCCAATCGAAAGACAATCTGCTAAAAACAGTAGTGTGTCCTCAGTCATCTTACTTACTGGATTTGTCACTGTACAATTTCTGACTGTTTCCAAAAATGAAAACAATGAAAGTAAACTTTTTGAATTGATTCAGCCAAGAAAAAGACTTATGAAAGGAGACTTCTAGAACTGCTCCAGAAAGTGACAAGAAAAATTGAATGTGTGTTTAAAGTGAGAGGGAAAATTTAGAAAGGGATTAATGGAAATATATCTGCACCGTAATATTTCTTTTTCTTGAACACACATTATATTTTTTGTCACATTGTGTATTACTTTAACCATTATTTGAGGAAAAAGCCATGAGGCCAAAATATTTTCCTCTGTCTCATGTGTCCTTTTCCTGTTCATAATGAGCCACATCATCATCCAAGGAAGCAGTTACCAGTTGTAGCTCAAGGTCATGAGGTAGAAAGAAGAACTCCAAGATAAGCAAAGAAGAAAGGGTTGGGATATGCTTTTATTAAACTGTTTAATTTATGAAATGAATTTTTCATTGAAATGAACATAAGGATTTTTTACTGCTTCCTAATATCAAAAAATTCTGGGTTTTTGTCCAAGTTTATTCACGGATGTTAGTTTGCTCATCAATATGTTTTACAAAGGTAATGAAAGAAAAAATAGCCTTAGATTTTAATTATAGTATGAATCACAATGGCTCAAGACAGTGATTTCACTCAACAGAGGACTATATCAGTCAATGAGATGTTTTTAAGTTGAAGATTATTTATAGAAAACATTGTATGTGTAAAGTGGAGGGCACATACAGACTTGTCTTGTTTTATTGTGTTTGTAATTGACATAAAATAAAAGTGATATTTAGAGATAAACACACATATAGCATAATTTAGGTTTGAGTGATTAGAAAATATAATGCATTAAACATTTAAATGCAATATAATAATATAATTATATAATAATATAATAATATAATATAATGCATTTATCATTGAAAGTCCTTCTCTACAATCTTAAAATACACAGCATATTGTTAGCTATAATCACTCTACTAGGCTGTAGAATACAAAAACTCATTAATTTTACCCATTTGTAAGCTTGTGTATCCCTCACATATTCCCCTCACATCATGCTATATTGTGTAGTTACAGCTTTTAAAGGAAATTATATTTGAAAATAGTAATGTTAACTGCATATAAAGTAATAAGAACAGGGTTCAAAAATGTTATATTTTATAAAAGGACACTTCTATCAACCAAAATCCTCCTTTCATTTCTCCTTTCAAGTTTTTTTTTCTGTGACTTCAATATTTTATTAAATCCTCAAAATTACATATTTATTAATACATGTTTGTAGTACATTCTGCTTACAACCATCTTGTGGAATTGTACAGGTACATGACACAGCTTATTTTTTGTGTGTGTGTGTAAATCCTTTCCCTCCCCTCTTCCCCATCCTCCTCTAATGCCACTTCCTTCTTTTCATTCTTGCTGATATTATTAGTTTAGGTTTATGGCATATGATGCCCACATTCATTGAGATTATTAGGACTTGTGCGTGGCATATCTTTACATTACCTATTTCTTCATCCCTTCTGCTTCCCCAGTGTCCTTGGTCCCCTGAACTGTTTCTCATCTGCCAGAGACACATCCCCTTGTCTCCTTCTATTCTTCCTTTATTTTTCTATTAGTTTGTTTATTGTTTTACTTAGATTAGAGATACCGTAAGTATTCAAGGTTATGCATCTAATTTATTTCACTCAGTTTTTTTTTTATTTTCCTGGTGTATCCATCTTTTTACAAATGTCTCAGATGTATCATTTTATAGCCAAGTAGTAGAGTATTCCATCGTAGATAGAAACCACATGTACCTGTGTCCTGAGGTCTATTAATGGATGTTCAGTATGTTTCCAGAGATTAGCTATTATGAATTCTGTGGTTAAAAGCTTCGGTAAGTACACATCATTCTAGGATTGTATCTTAAATGCTTTGAAAAATGTACTTAGAAAGGAGGTATATTGGTCATATGAAATTTCTAATTTTAGTTCTTTGAGAAAACTCCACATCAATTTCCATACTAGTTTATATTCCCGTCAACAAAGTAAGAAGGTTCTTTTCTACTCTAGTCATGCCAGTATTCTGTAGTGTTTTATTTATTGATGATTGCCCTGCTTTCTGGAGTAAGATGGAATCAGTGTTGTTTTAATTTTCGTACTTCTAATGGTCAGAGATGTTGAAAATTTTTCATATATTTTTGGACATTTCTATTTCTTCAAAACTACATTTAATGCATAGATATTCTAACACATCAAAGAATTATATGTACACATCTTTTTCTCCTTATTCATAAATTTCACTAACTAGTTCAGTTCCTATTATTTAAAAGAGTAAGTTTCCAGGGTGATTTCTAAGAATAAGCTCATAAATCAGTACTAGTCAATGTCTACATCAAGTTCCACACATTTTATGTTTGTATGTGTATTGCACCTGTATTTATTTATTTATTTATTTATTTATTATTTTTACTTTGTCCTTTTGCTCACTTTTATTTTCCAAAATCAGAGTGAATTCAGTTAAGATCATTTCACATTTTTTAACCCGCATGCAGCACAGTTTCGGTTATATTAATCAGAACATAAACATTTATTGGAGCTCTACAGCATACTATTTGAAACTTTTTTTGTTTTATTTCATGCAATTATTGCAACTTTGTGATGAATGTGTTACAATTCCTAAGTTTATGTTGCAAAAATTGATCCTAAAATTCAATAATCTAAAGTGAGAGAAAGGCAATTGAAACAAATTCCTCTCTTCTAGTCCTTCTAGATCTATAAATTAATACAAATTTAAATTTTACTATCAGTTCAATGTTATATCATGTGCTAAACATGAAACTAGAGTAAAATTACTAAAAGAAGTTTTCCAAGATGTAAGTAGATATCTTCTAATTGGCAACAAATCTCTTCCTCCTTTAAAACTTTCTTGAATTACTGAGATATGTTCATGCTACATGATACCATATGTCAATAATCATGCTAGAACACATAATTTAACAATAAAATGGTAGATGTATCTCAGGTCAAAATCTGTTGTGTACATAAATATCCTAACATTAACACAAATTCACTATACCTGAGAACAAATTATCTTAAGTATGGCAACATATTACGTAAAACATGAAGGTTTCAATGATTATTGAAAGAGTTACCCTGTAAAATATGACTTACCACTTTTCTTCCTGTCTTCTGTTTAAGCAACTTTTAAGGGCAAGAATACATGGAGGAAGAGAAAGAAAGCACAGTTTGGTAGTTGTCTCATGGAGTTTCTCTCCCTTTGGAAGTAAGATGGAGCAACAAGGGACAGACCATTCCTCCAAGGCAGAACTGGAAAGGCCACTTACACTCCCTTACCTCTCCCTGTGTTAGCATTGTCCAGTTGCAGAGAAGGTGACGATGCCAGGTTTTGGGTGAGTGAGAAACCTCTAGGAGGTAAAATAACTTCTTCCTGGGTTTTAACTTGCTAAGTCTGGTCAGGAGATGAAATGTCATGACAACAGTAACTCTGCAGAGATCCACTGAGGCCACATGTGGGGCAAGAGGAGAATCAAACCTTGAAGTCCAGGATAACTCCAGAGGCCAGCAGACTACAAAGACAAGTGCTTCCTACTTGTGGTCTCTGTGTGGAATTGTACCAGCTAGAGCTGTCTGCCTGAGAAAGCTAAAAACTTAGTAAAATCTTGTTTAAATCATTAATTCTCTGAACTCTATATTAATTAATAACCAAAATATTTACTTCTGATTTCTGTAATTTAAAGCAAATTACTCAAACACTGTGTGCTATTACATTATTCTTTCAATGGGCTTTTTGGCAAAATTTACTTCCAAGAATTCTTTTCTCAAACAAGGAGACTAAAACCTGGGTCCAAAACAAAAAGATGATGATTAGGCTACAATGTAATGTTGTATTTTTCTTGAATCTTATAAATGATAACACTAGACTTTGAAGCTTAGACTTTTACAGAAATATATTTTGTATAGAATCAAAAATGGACTTTGAAATTTCACTGGCATTGATTTAACTTTAAGGGGCTTGGCACAAAAGGGTAGAAGGTGTGTGACAGCAGCCTCAGGTAGCACGCTGTGGTCCCTTAGGTGGAGAAGCCTAATTTGTTTCTCTTAGTTCTGCACCACAAATAGACCCCATGTGCAGAGATCTTGTGACCTGGATGAATAGAGACCCTCTGGGCATCTGCTGGGGGCTGACTAAGCTGGACAGAGAAAGGGGACTGAGTCAGCTATTCACACTGCGCACCCATGATGCCCACACACTACCAGAAACAGCCATACAGAACATTTCATAAAGCAGACAGAAAAAAAAAAAAACTAGCCACATTGTGGCAGAAAACAGCAACCATTTGTAGCTATGTTGATCCAAATGTTTTTTTCCTCATACCAGTATCATATGTAAGTTGATACTATTTTCAGAAAGTGGGGAGGAACAAACCTTAAAAGAAAAATTAAACATGCAAAATTCATAATACTTGACCCGAGTATGGTGGTGCACACCTTCAATCCCAGCACCCGTGAGGCTGAGGCAGGATGATAGCTGTGAGTTCAAGGCCAGCCTGCACTAAATAATGAGTTCAAAGCCAGCCTAAACTATAGAGAGAGACCTGTCTCAAAAAAAAAAAAAAGCAAACAGCAACAACAAAACCCCAAAATTCATAATATCTGCAATGCAAGTTTCTGCTGGATAGATGTATTTGGTTGTCTTGTGGGTATAGAAAATATATGATGCAAAATTAGTCTGCTGTTGCAGAATTTCCTCATCTTCCACACCTCATCACTGTAGTGTGCATTTCACCTTATTTTCCATTTTTAGTGCCATTTCTATAGCATCTTTCCTTTAATACTGAGAAAATGATGCTCACAAACTACTTTCCCTATCCATCAATCAAATCACCTCAAAATTCTTCCTTAGTGGCCACTCTCTCCTTTTCTGGAGCCAAAGCCTACCCTTTAGCTTCCAGCATCTCCTGAGTAGATCATTTCATGTGAACCTTGAAATGACAGGCTTTTACATGTCACGAGAAAGCCCTGTTCTGCTGTGGCTAGAAATGCAAAGCAGCTTTTTTTTCTGAAGTGAGCTGTGGAGTGTCACACAAAAGTATACTCATCACATTTTGAATGACAATAAGAAATCCTCATTCTGTCTCCATCAAGCTTAAGATTCCTATGTTTAAGAACACAGTGACAAGAATAAAGAAGAAGCAAAAATGTGAAAGAACTCTTCAGTGAATAATAAAAGCTAAACAATATTAAATTGTCTGAATTCAATTTTATTTTTTCAGAAAGTAACCGTCTGTTACTGAATTACATAGCATGAACCATGTCTATTCTGTACAATATACTTTGTTCCATCATCCATTCTTTACCCCTAGAAGATTTTAAAAAGTACTTATTTATCTACTTCACAGATACTTTCTTGCCTTAGAATTGATACTTAAAACATCTCAGAATACAAAGGTACCAATTTACATTTAACTCTATAATAATCTTTTTTATACATAAACAGGGAAGCCAGATGTCAGTGACTTCGGGTGTGGAGCACAGCTCCTCACATGGGGTGTTCTGTAATGGTTTCTGGCCTTGAGCAGGTAGGAACAAATCCCACTCCAGAGTAAAGTATTCTTTAATTAACGTGTAAGCACGTCTCAAGCCCATCTTCAAACACTTGTACTTCTCTGCTAGACAGAGGAAAGATAATTAATAAAAGAGTCTCTCTAAGAAAGAAATTAGTCAGAAGCAACTGTCTGTTAACATTTCTGGCACTGACAACGTCCCGTGTGACAAGGCAGTGTGGCGGCTTCTGTTTGCTGTGAATCTCAACATCTGTGCCCAGGACAGCTCTGCACTTGCTCCGCTCCTTTCAGCCAGGTCAGAAAGCAGGAACCAACAATGCCACTGAGGAAAAGGGAGTGTGAATGACACAGGGTGTGCATGAGCTGAGTAAAACAATTCATGTACTTGCCTCTCCTTTTTCTTTTGTGTGTCATAATTTACAACTGAGGCTGATAAACGGTACAGTCACCCAGTGATTGCTATATTGGATTTCAGTTGCTCCTTCTATTTCATTAGAAGAGGAAAACTGTTCACCCTTGATGGCTATCTAACATTAATTTAGCTCCTATAATGAGAAACCCTGTTTGCTTATTAGTGAATCATTGCTTACAAAGAGGCATAAGATTCAAAGTCATACTAACTATGACTTACTGTAAGCCTCAGAAATAATATAAAGGCTGATAGTTTAGTGCATTCTGAATTTGTTTTAAATCTATTTTCTACAAAAGAATAGTGGCTGCTTTAAAGTAGAATGAAAGCCTAGGTTTCCTTTAATGGTATAGTCCATTAAATACATATACATACACAATAATTTTAATAACTCTGGATATAATAGTACAAAAGCAAAAATGGAAAAATAAAGATGACCATCTGTATAAATTTAGTCCAAAGAGGACTATGAAGACTTTCCAAAAATTTATGGTAAATTTTCAGAAATGCTGCCATAACACATTATTACATACAATTTTAGAAGGAAAAAAATGAAATTCAGAGATTAGTAATTTATGATAAAGCTATGATGAATAAAATGTTTTCTTTTTATATACTTAAGTTAAACATTATTATAGGCATCATAAAAATTAGGAGTTCTAGAGATATAGATGAAATTCAATCTTCATCATCTATTGTGACAACTGCTTGGATTACAAGGTGACAAGACCAATAGCCCGGGGGGCCTTGGCATCCTGACTTTGAGTCCTGGAATCATCAATGAGACAATGGACCAGTCAATTCACAATGCGCTTCCACAGTAGCTCTTTTGTCTAAGGAGGCATCTTATAAGAAGATAAGGCATTATAAGGCATGAGCTCTTATAAGGCATCTTACAAGTTGGATAATTCAAGAAACAGGGAAATACAGCAATAGCTTGTTATAACCGATACGGTTTAGCACGGGCTGTGACTGCAGTGTTTGTGGGTCACAGGAGAGTATGATGAAGCAAGGTCTTGAGTACCTAGTTTTGTTTTTAATTTTTAAAAATTTTTGTTGGTACATGTTCTCAGTACGTAATAATTTCACTCATGGTGGAACATTAGTGTATGTACATAGTACATTTTGATTCTTTCCAGTTCTTCTCCTTTCGTCCTCTTCCCTCATCTCTTGGTCTCCTTACCTTTCTCTTCTAGGGCTGCAGCTGGAGTCATGACAGGTGATAGCTTGTTAAACAAAAAAAATGTGATGATGAGAACTGGAGGTTGAGGAATCTTAGAACATTCAGTTTAGGAAAGCTGTCAGTGACAGAGGTCTATTACTGGGTGAGCTTGTCATGTCCTTCCTCAGGTCACCCAAAGTCATTTGTCTATGGAAGAGCTAGGTCCTTCCCTTCCACTCAACCCCTTCTTGGCATCGGTAGGGGAGTGAGCCGCAAGGTAGTTCAGGATGAACGCGGTATTACTAGGGCAAATAGAAAATGGCCTAACAGATTGTTCTGAAATTATTACAAATCTATCCTCATTGCTTTTGAGTTCTCTAAATTTTTTTAGAGAATTTTTTTACTTTTACACTTCTTAGTGGTCTAGAAAAATAATTCTGTGAAGACAGAGATTATGCTTCACTTAAGGTCTATCTTGAGCATTCAACAAAGCGATTTACACTTGATTTTAGTTATTTATTATTTTAAAAATAATTTGTTTAAAAAGGAAATAATGTTTTAAATTGAGAATATATAGCTATGCATATTAGCACTTTAATAATTGGACAAATGATGTGACTTTAAAAGGCAAAGGAAACAGAAACATATTAAGATCTATAATCAAAGTAGAAAAAGTATAAAATACATGCTTTAAATGATGAACAAATCAATATTTTGAACATGAGACAATTCAGTAAATATTCTTTCAGAATAAACTAAATTAATAACTTTTTCATAAGAAGTAGAAGTATCTCAGTAGAGAAAATTTCTTGTTTGATCAATACATTGTGAGTGAAAATAAACTTCACAAAGCACATCCTATTACACATAATAATGTGAAAATGGAAGTGGTATGAAATAATTGCCATATGCACACACTTTTGTTTGAATGATGAAGAGTTTTAAACATGTTCTTGAAATTAAATGAATCTTAGTGAAAGTCATGCATTAAAGATTTTGGAGGATTCAACATGACTGAAGAGAGGAGGAGTCGTGTTTCAGTCATGAAAGAAGATCATCTAACTATACAGGTGATTGAGAGAAAGGGAGGGACAAATGCCCTGTGCCAAAATCAACCTGAAATAAGAGGCTTGTAGATCAAACAAAGAAAAAAATAGGACTATATGAAATGAAAAGGCAGTGCTTGTTGGAAATACACTATTGCACAGAGCAGAAACCACCACTTGCAGAAATTCCCCCCAAAATTGATGAACTGCAACAGTGGGGTAAACTCAAGCCACACAGGATGAGCCTGTGTCGTAAGGTCCCCACCTCATTCACCTTCCTCCAAACAGAGGACACAGAGCCCGGCAGCAAACTTTGTCAGCACATACTGTGGTGAGTGACCAGGAAGCTGCTCCCTGCAGACGGGCTGCCAGGCTCTCTCCTCTCCTCTTCTCTTCTCTTCTCTTCTCTTCTCTTCTCTTCTCTTCTCTTCTCTTCTCTTCTCTTCTCTTCTTTCTCTTCTTTCTCTTCTCTTCTCTTCTCTTCTCTTCTCTTCTCTTCTCTTCTCTTCTCTTCTCTTCTCTTCTCTTCTCTTCTCTTCTCTTCTCTTCTCTTCTCTTCTCTTCTCTTCTCTCCTCTCCTCTCCTCTCCTCTCCTCTCCTCTCCTCTC